>OVBA01004789.1:924-22185 GCA_900406435.1 Lepidium aucheri
GATCCGCCGAGGTGAGATCTAGCATGTGGATCGGTCATTAAACACTTTGGGCCAGACTTTATGCTTTGGATCCGGCTTGATCGCGGCTAACATCGTAATGGATCAGCCAGATCGGAAAGGGATTTTCACCACGAGAGTGGGTTGATCTAGCTTGTCACGGTTTAGAGCTCGCTTTATATAGCTCGGCGGTGTTGGATCAGCGAGTTAACCGGCGATCATCCTTTCCCTATCCTCTAGATTCATGTTTAATTTCATTAGTTTATCGCATAGCTAGTTTTTATTCTGTTTATTGCTCATTTCCCTGTTTTGAATTCATTTGCTTTGTTTTTATTTTGTCATCTAGTGTAATTTGTCATTTATGCTAGTTTAAGAGCTCATCTAAATATTGGCCTAACCTTGTGACAGATTGTTAGGTTGCTTCGACTAGATCTTAGTATTAGATAGGCTGTTTGCAAATACCTCCGAGTATTGGTTCGACAATCCCCTCTACTTACCACTATCCTCAATGATTTGATCACATAGACCGAAAAATATTGTTATCATACTGTAAAATTACTTTTGAGGCGAGAGTAATCCGTGTGGTATGGTAAGAATGCAGGCCTGGCTGTCGGGTTCTCTACCATCTTCACTAACTCCGAGCAATCAACTAAAAACTCCACCTCTGTAAGTCGACGGTCACTAAGACAGGTCATGGCCCATATAAGAGCCTCAAATTCTGCATGAAGGGATGATAAGTTACGTTGTAGACATTGTGCTCCCAGATTAGAGAAATTATCTTTAAACTCGTAACAATACCAATCTAATCTCGTAAAAAACTCTGATTCCTTCCAAAAGGTATCCACCATACATCTAAAGCCTGAAAATCCTGGGTGTACCAAAAGCTATCGAGAGACAATTCCTCCTTGTACGTAGGGAACCATATGAACACTAGCGACATTCAAGGAAATCTCAAGTTGGGCATCTGCCCAAGTGCCTGCCTCTACAATTGCTTTCTCTAATATATCTTGGGGATTTTGATCCTTATTAGAAAAGACTTCTCCTGCGGGCTTTCCAAAGAAACCATAGAATCCATAGAAAACTAGAATATGCATCGGTCTTTGGTGTTTGCCAGAATAGGTGATCTAAGTTGGAGTAGATAGACGTCCCAAGGAAACTCAAATAAGACATGGTTTATACTTTCATTCTCGCCTCCACAATTATCACACTGATCATCACACTGTATTTCTCTCTATGTCAAATTGTTTTTGACAGCAACCTGACCTGATAAAGCTTGCCATAAAAAGTGTCTTATCTTTTGTGATGTTTTCACTTTCCAAACTTCAGCTTGTAGAGAGCCTATATATGGGGTCTCAAAGGAACTCTAGATGGTTGAGAAACATTCCTTTCAGCCCAGTACCCTAACTTGAAAAATTATTTGCCTGTCTTATTAAAATGCTAACCAAAACTATCCTCCATGGGGAATCTTGGAATGTGAATACCTAGAATCAACTGAACATCTTTCTGCTTGAAAAATTGTCTCAATAAAGGTTTTCTCCATCTTCTGGTATTACTATCAATTAGATCAAATACACGTAAATCTGGATACAAATATAGGCCATCATGAAAAGTCGGTCTGGGTATGGTGTCTGGGATCCACTGATCATTCTAAACCGTTATTGTATCCGCATTATCGACTCTTTTGATTAAACCTTCATAACCAAAGAACGTGCTGAAATAAGGCTTTTCCAACCATATGAAGGAGAGTAAAGTCGACGAGGTTCCAAGGGGTTGGAGTCTGGAGTGGAGTCTGGAGTGGAGTCTAGAGTGGAGTCTGGAGTGGAGTCTGGGTGGTCGAATAAGTGCCAGAGTTGTTTGGCTAAAGAGCGGAATTAAATTCCTCAATTGCTCAAAAGCATACACCTCCTTCTGATTTGTTCTTTCATAAACGCTTCCATTTTATCCAATGAATACCATGATTTGACCCTGAATTATGCCACTAAAAATTTGCAATTGCTGCTGATATCTTGGATGTTAATGCTTATGGAAGCCGGTAAAATGACATCACATATGAGGGGATGGCACTCAGTACTGATTTAATTAGCACCTCTTTTCCTCTTTTTGATAAAATTTTTGCTGACCATGTATTTATTCGAGATTCAAATTTTTCCTTTACATACGCAAAAACCTTAGTCTTTGCTCCTTCAATCCCTTCAGGGATCCCTAAGTATGACCCCATGCCACCTAAGATATGAATGCCTAGGATCCTCTAGATTTCATGTCGACTCACTAGGTCTACATTCTTGCCAAATTGGATTGATGACTTCATAAAATTAATTTGCTGTCCTGAAATTTCCTCATATTCCTTAAGTACTTTAAGGATAGTATTGGCTTCATCTATGTTTGCTTTACAGAAAAAGGCTATCATCAGCGAATAACAGATGAGAGACAGTTGGACTTGCTCGAGCCACTGAGATCCCACTTATCTGTTTCATAGCGCCTTCTTCAGCATTGCTATAAGAGCTTCTGTAAATAGAATAAAAAAGTACGGGGATAAGGAGAATCCTTGCCAGAGAACTCTGTTAGGGGTGACTCTTCCTCTTGGTGTTCCATTAATGAGGATCGAGTATCTTATAGATGAGACACAGTGCATGATGCAATTTACCCATTTCTCCTGAAAGCCTAGTTTGAGTAGTAACTACCGTAAAAAACTCTATTCGATATGGTTATAGGTCTTGCTCATGTCAGTTTTTATAGTCATATACTTGCTCTTGTTTATTCGGTTCGTACGTAAGGCATAAAACATTTTCTGTGCTATCAAAATATTATCTCAAACTAGCTTTCATGATACAAATGCTGATTGTGTGTGTGAAACCAGGGATGGAAGTATCCTTTTCAGATGTAGACAAATAACTTTGGACATAATTTTGTAGATAACATTACATAGACTTATGGGTCTCAACTCATACATCCGTGTTGGACGCGAAGTTTTTGGTATTAAACAGATATTCGTAAGATTTAGATCTTTTTCGAATACTCCTGTGTAAAGGAAGTCATTAACTAATCTCACCAAATCTTTATATATTATGTCCCATGATTGTTGAAAAAATAGTGATGTCATACTATCTAGTCTTGGTGCTTTCTCTGGCTCCATTTCAAAAAGAGTTTTTCGTATTTCGTCTACAGACACTGGGGACATCAATTTGTTATTGTCTTCGTCAGAGATAATGGCTTCAATATGGTTCAGGGACTGTTCAGTAGTGGGGGCTCCATTAGACGTAAACATAGTGTCAAAGTAGTTTACAGCTATATGTTCAATGCTATCTTCGTTGTCTACCCAAACCTCTTGATCATCATGCAGTCCCGTAATCCTATTTTTCCTCTTCTTTGCTTAGATTGTGCGTAACAAAATTTTGTATTCTTATCTCCCTCCCGAAGCCATCTGTCCCTGCTCTTTTGCTTCCAATATTTTTTTTCGTCTTTATATGCCTGACATAACTCAGTCGCTACAAATTGAGTTTCCGAAGTAGCACCAAAATCTCAATTTTTTTTTTAATTCCTCAAGTCGATTCTTTAAATTCTCAATCTTTTTCTTCTTTGGGATAATCTAAGATTTCCTCCATTGAGATAGTTCTCTCCTGCAATTCGATATCTGATGGGAGATTTGATTTCTACGCAAATTAGCATAATGCGTCCAGCCTGCCTCTATTGCTTGTTTTAGCCCTGTTTTTCTGATCCAATGCTTATCAAAATGAAAACCCATTCGTCTTTTACCTTCATATTCCTTCATTTCTATCAAGATCGGTCTATTTGTAAATAATCCGTACTTGAATTTGGAAATAAAGAAGGCTGATTTTCATTTCCGAAAGCTTTATCCAGCTTGCATCTTATGACCTCATTTTGTCGTACACCATGCCATGACCATGTGTCTTCTTTACATGGAAACTCTACAAATCTGCAATCTTTTAGCATAGTATTGAAAGGAACAAAGGAGTTTAAGTAACGTAACCGCCCTCCTTGAATTTATGTGTTTTTTTTTGTCAACATTGGACCACAACTGGCCGGCCCATTAACCAAGTTCTTGCATAATGCAGGCGATGGGATTAGATCCCAATACATGCAAGTGTGCTTGCCTTTAGTGGACTTACCACCTACCACTAGGCTAAAAGCCACTTGTAAATTTTATGTGCTTTAGAAATTTAAAATCAATGTATTATTAATAATAAAACTTAATTTAGTGTGTAATCTTATAAAATGAAAGTAAAAAGAGATAAGCGTTCGTCAATACTCAATAACATTGAACACGAAATTAGAGATAAAAAGAATGAAGAAGGTATGTTTTCTTTATTATAGCACCGAAACATTTGTTTTCATTTTTTCTTTTTGGTTGCGACATTTTTTTTTCATTATTATCTAGGTTATGTAATCTTAATTTAAATTTTCCATTTTTTGTTTAAGTTATTCAAAAAAAGTGAGACAATAACCAAGATAGGTTTTATATATGTATTACAAATCTATTAATTTTATTATTATTTCATTTGAAATATTATATATTTATTATAACTTTATAACTTTCACAATTTATTATTTTATTTAAAATATTATATATGTATATATTATAAATCTACAACATCTATATATAAAGTTTTACCAATCAAGTTTTCAGTTTCAAAAACCAACGCAATAATTCTACAAAAAAAAATTTATAGCCAAAATATATACAACTAAAATCCTACAACATAAAACGCAAAGCTACACCCGTTACCAATTATCTCTGGTATTTTTTATATCGATACTCACGTGATCACCCTCATATTTGAGTCTAGTAATTGCATAAAATTCTTGGCGAAAATCTTAATAGTTTTCTTCCAAATACGCACCACACTTCATATTTTTTTAATTTGTAACTAGTTGCCTATAAATCATGTTGTGTAGCTGAGTAGCCTAAATTATTCTTTTTTATTGATAAAATATCCTTAAATATTGATGTTCTCTTGACTTCATTCTATTTATTGGGAAAAACCTTTATAATTTTTTTCATAAGAGAATACCTGCAATGATTGTTTATATGTTCCACTTGTGGCTTATCTGCCTCTTTGAAAAGATATTTTGGAAATTCGTCATTCATTCCTATATTAAACGATATGTACAATAATTTCCACATATATTAATAATTAAATATAAAATACATACCTATTACAAAGTGTCACGACTGAAATCTGAAAAACGTAAAAAAGAAATTGTTTATTTTAAGAAATAATACATTATTATAGTACTGTCTTTTTGATTAACCAGAAAGCAAGGATATATTGTAAGTGGCATTTACTTTAGCAGCATGTGGTATGTTCACTAAAGGTAGCTATACTTACATTTTTTGGGATTGAGTTTCGTCCCCTGAATTATGCAGGAACTTGGCTAATGGACCGGAAATATTGACAAAAAAAGACAAGTATACACTTTTGATTTATAGTATTTCTAAAGTTTAAAATTTGATTACCATTCATGTTTAGCGAATTCTAAGCAAATGGAAATTTTTATATGAAAACGTGTTAAAGAGAATAACTTACATGAAGATCACTTGTTGTTAAGAAAAAAAAATTGGTGTGTTGAAACTGAGTGATTTAGCTTTTCTTTTGATTACAGGGAAATCGATTAAGAATTAAGAGGATTGCGGAGAAATCTTCATATTTTTATATAAAAGTAAGTTAGAGAAAAATCTGGAAACAATAAAAAATAATTATATGAGGATAAATTTATTTCGAAAAGGAATAAAATTTAAGTTCAAAAATATATTGCAAAAGGCTCAGTTTGAAATTCAATTAAAAAGGGTTTAGATTTAAAAAATTGGTTTGAAAAAGTTTAGTTTTAGAAAAGGTACGTTCTTTTATTTTTTTAATTTTCCTAATTTACTCTATACATATATATATATATATAGCAAAATGAATGTATTTTAAAATTACAAGCAGTATGACTGGTTGGTTAGTTATGTCTCCTAAAATTGACTGGTTGGTTAGTGTGGATGGGACCTTGTCATCTTCTCCATTTATGGTTTTAAGAAAATGTTAAAATTTAAAAATAAATACTAAAGTCTGAATAGTAAACTCCATCGACTTTGATTGATAGACATTTTTACATTAGTTTTTGGTATTTGATTTCAAAAAAATCAATTTTTAGTCAATTATAATTTTACAAAATTATTTCCAAAAACTTAAAATTGTTATTATGTTGTATTCTACTATTTATATTTTTGACTTTTTGTTTCCCTGAAAAATAAGAAAAACTAGTTTTTGAGAAATCAAAGTTGATTTTTCCAAAAACTAAAATTTAGCTTTTTGGAAACAAAAAGTAAAATACAAAAACTAAAACCAAAATCAAAATCTAAAAACTAAAATATGAAAGAGAAAAACTAGAATTTAAATAAAAAAACTAGTAGCCATTCATATCCTTTATATGTATCATCAACTTTTATCGATACTATATGTTTTAAAACTAATATATTCAAAAATTGATGAGATGTGCAATAGTTATCGATACTATTAATGGATACACTAGTTTTTGGGGGTTTTTTTTTTAGTTTTTAGATTCAAGATTATAGTTTTTGGATTTTAGATTTTGGTTTTAATTTTAGATTATTTTTTGTTTTCAGAAACTAAAAAAAATATTGGTTTTTGGTTTTTGGAGAGGTCAATGTTGATTGCTTAAAAACTAGTTTTCCTTGTTTTAGGGAAATAAAAACTCAAAAACTTGAATGATAAAATATAACGTAAAACTGTTTTTAGAATTTGAAAAACAATTGTATTTACAAAATCATGATTGACTAAAATATGAATTTTCCAAAAACAATAACTAAAAACTATAATAACTAAAAACTAGTTTTAAAACTACTTTTAGTCAATACTGTAAGTATAGTTTTTTATAAAATACACCAACCATTACAACTGACGGTTAAATATATATGATATTTCAAAATATATATTTTAAAATTTTTAAAATTTAAGACATGTTAGCTTTAATTAAACACTTATAATTTAAGTTTTAGATATTTCTTGTTTAAATGATAGAGTGAATTGGCCCAATACCCTTTTTAAATTCGAAATTAGACAATTGCCTATTGTTAAGTAAATGAGTATAGACCCACAATGGTTAATGACTAAATAGTTCTCCAGAGCATGCTCTGTTTGCGGGTGCTATCGGGTAACATAAAGTTTACTGGATATGACATATAGTAGCTGTGAACATATATAGTAGAAAATATATTTAGTAGCCGCTACCGTAAATATGTACCAGTTATATCACCTCCTATGTTACACAAACATTACATGGGTAACATAAATTGTAAACGGTAAGCAACATAGTAGATAGTACTCATTAATGAATATGTTATAGGAGTAACATATATATTATTTGCTAACACATAGTCTAGCAGATATAACATGTTACCATGTATATGAATACGTTACCACAAATATTAGCAGATACAATCTACGTTAACGTGTAGAGTAATATGTTAACACATATACCTGAGTGATATATATAGTATCTGCTAACTTATAACTTAGTCGTTAATAAATTTAGCATTAATTCCATTACCGACATCATCACCACCACCATCACCGACAACTCCACTACCATAAATACAGTTCCATTGTTGTATTGTCGCAACCACCAACACTAAACATATGTCATCGTCCCGATCGACCAACTCAGTGAATCCACCAAAGATCTTTCTTCTTTATCCGATCATACTCTTACTTTCACATAATCTGACAGCTACCTAAGAACAACTATGGGGTACAAATATAAGCGACTACGTGCAGACATAGCATGCATAGAAGGAAGCAATATGGTAAGATAATATTAACCAGATCATCACTAGAATTTCTTAAGACCTTCAACTTCAAGAACACTACCAAATAAAAATACCACTGTCTCCATCACCTCGATCGTTGCAAAGAGGATTTAATGGTGGAGCATGATCAAGCACCAACACCTCATCTTTGGACGGAGTCCCTAAAGGATTCCGATTTATGTCCACTCAACAACAACAGCAAGATCCTAGTCCTAGCCGTTGCAGACCAACCAAACAAACTCTCAAGAAAAAGCAAAGCCAAATCGTCAATCTAATCTTTACAATTTTCCTTATTGGATAACTTTGTCTTCGAGATGGGTCAAATTTTCATGTGAGATTTTTTGCAATGAAGGAGTAAGGAATTCTAAAATAGGAACAATAAACTTTGATTTCAAATGAAAAAAGAAAGAGAAATTGGATAGAAGGAAACTTGAGATGTGTTGAATAGAAGAAAAAAAATTTGTTGGAGGAAGAAGAAAGAAGAGCTGAAAGAGATGAGAGGAAATGAGAGAGAAATTATAATGTAGAAGATAAGGACAAATTGGTCCTAACTTTGGAAACAGTAAATGATTTTTACTTCTTCTAATTATGAAAAGTTTTAAATATATACAATCAAATTACTCTAAATTATATGTATAAACATGTTCCATTATCCTTTTATTTTTTAAATTTTAACAGCATTAAATTCAATTATGAAAAAGATAAAATTTTGAAATTTTGTGACACATACAATCTTAATGATTAGTATATTTGTATGGTAACATAAAAAACTCATAGTTTTTAGGTAAAAACATATAGTTGAAGTTTTTTAAACTTTTTTTTTGTCTGAAAATATTATATTGAACATAATGCTCCAAGATTACAAAGTTGAAATACATAAAGCCAGTGGCAAACATTAAAATTTCACGATAGTAAGTCCAAACAAGAGAAACTAATGCCCAAACGAGGGAAGCTTTTTAAGACTAGCTCCGAGAAAGACATTGCTAGACTCTAGTACAAAGACTTAAAATACTGCTACCCCAAAGAAAATCAAAGAGTTAGGACACCACCTAGCATAACGAAGCCCGAAGTGATGACGTATCCTCTTATGGTCAATAAATATACCGCAAGGATGAAGATCAGGGAACGATACCGGCTAGAAATAAAGCCACTACTCCCGGAAGTGGTGAACTCAAAACCAAACATAGGTCGGCATGTTGACATCTTGATAGA
Organism: Lepidium aucheri; assembly: GCA_900406435.1. Taxonomy (NCBI): domain Eukaryota; kingdom Viridiplantae; phylum Streptophyta; class Magnoliopsida; order Brassicales; family Brassicaceae; genus Lepidium; species Lepidium aucheri. The sequence continues at coordinate 9,962 of OVBA01004789.1, forward strand.
ACCCTTGATAAAAGAAGACCTCAAACTAGTCTATAACGTACAAACAAGGAGCAAAACTTTTCTCTACACGGAAGCAATCAAACTCAAAAGAGCACAAAACCTGCTCGAACCAGAGAGAAAAACTAACGATCAACCTAGGGCAGTAGAACCGAGAACAAGACCAAAGATTGATGTCATGAAGTTTTAACCCTATGACTCTACTACAAGTGCATAGCAATATAGTAGTAGTACTTAGGGATCGAATCCACGAAGAACCAAGTTTACACTTTAGATTATTCAACTCTAATTCAAGATATACCAAAGAGATAGTTTAAGTGAAAGACTAACAACTTAACGGTTTGAAAATATGATAAAAGGCATCGGACATCGGGTATTCATCAGGAATTAAGAATCAAACCAGGGAAAATATTCAGGAACTATTATGTACAATTCTCAACTTGAACATAAGAGTTTAACAAACCCACTGTCGTGGTATCTATCACTCTATCTAACAACCTAGAGGTCCTGTTGTTGGTCCAGATTCTAGATAAGCTTTCAAGAATTAGTTCAATTATCAACAATTAATCTTAAGAATCAACTATCATTGGTTAAGTTTAATTGCTCATCGACACTAGTTCAGGAGGTTATCAAGCTTTTGGAATGTAAACAACCTAAGATCATAGATTAGGTGATCAAGCTAATCTAAGCATTACCCACAAGTATAGATGGAAAATTTCTAGTCATCGAATCCTATTCAATCCCCAATCATCAATTCCTAAATCCCTAGAAACTCCAAACCTGTCTGACATGATTAAGAATGAAACAAAAGACATGATGATGAAGAACAAGAAATTGCAATTGAATTAATAAAAGGGTTTAAGAAATCATCTCAAAAGTATGGAGGAAATTTTCTCCCTGCTTACAAAGTACTCTCAAAGCCGAAAATAATCTTTGTTTCTGTTTCTAAAAGTGAAAGATAAGCTTTTCCCTAAGAACATAGATGCAAAACGGGGAAAATTAGGTTTAATTCTTCACAGGGTCGAGGATTGATCGATCAAGAGGTTGATCGATCGATCAATGTTGAGTGTTCGATCTCTCAAAGGTCTTGGTCAATCAACGAATCGAGCACAACTCTCAGTGGGAAGCCTGATCAATCGATCATGAAGTGTGGGTTGATCAACGGATTGAGTGCAGTTCTCAGTGAGGAGAGTAATCGATCGATCACAAGATGCAAATCTATCAACGGTTCGAGCACAGCTCTCAGTGAGGAGAGTGGTCACTCGATCAAGAGGTTGATCGCTCAATCACAAGTCTTCTGCTAAAATTCTAAAAATTGCTATGATTTGTCCAGAACCATGCTCTGCGGATATAATTCGAATTTAACCTATTTTCCACCTGAAAAGACTTTAAAATATAGACAATCATTCTGAAAACATACAAATTAATGAGCTTAAAACTGATAAGAATGAGTTATATATATTCTCCTAGACTTAGCTTCTTGCTTGTCCTCAAGGAAAAAAAGAAAGGACTAACAGAAAGATTCCACTCAAAGGAAATCATTTTTCATCAGAACATTGCATATCAATTCCATAGTAAACCATACAATAATTACCTGTTAGAATGGAAACCACCTTGTACTTCCCCCATACTCAACAACTATCCTAGCTAAACTCCACAATTCAAATTAGAAATCCGAATTCACCATACCAACTTCCAAGAATACCTAAGTGCGGTCTTATCAAGGGAATATCAATCAAAGGACATATGGACTCCTCTTCAGCCAATATCCGAACACAAGACATTCTTCTATATGGTTCTTTTCCTCTCATTTTATTCACTTTGCAGCTAATTTTCCCTACTTACCTATGTTATCATTTTATTTTTTTATCAGCTGCACAACCAGTTTCTCCCTACTTACCTAGGGTATCATTGTATTTTTTTTACTCTTTGGTTCTTTAGCAATTTAAAGAGTGAAAGTAAGAGTAACGTCATTGGATTTTTCGATCCTCAGCTTACTGCATTACATCCATCTTTGTTTTTTAGATACTTCAAAGATAACACAATTCAGCACAAAATGATGATGAGAGGGGAACCATACTCAGACGGAATAGTCTTTCGGGATGCAAGAGAGGAATCCAATCTGATGTATACCAAGCCCCTTGACAAGAAGATTAAGTCCGATTATGGGTGAAGTTGGCATGAAATGCTTCGAAGATTGAGATGAATATGGGTGGTGCTTAGACGTTGTTAAGCCTCTAGGTTTTCCAATAGTCGATCGATTACTAACAAATACAAATCGATGGTATTTAGTTCATGAAATGCAATAATCCTGGAAAATCATAGATCCTACAAATCAGTTTTTAAACTCAAAAAGACAGCAAATAACAGAAAATGTCTGAAAGATTAGAGGTAAATAAGAAAGACAAAATAAAAAAGGCGTTAGTCACAACAAGTGACCTCCCCTAGACTTACTTCACACCATCCCAGTGTGTAAATAAGCCTAAGTAAAGCACAACTTACGTATAAAAATAAATCAAGTTCATAACAAAAATAAAAAAAGATAAAGGTGAGAAATGTCATAGGGATACTAGGGACTCTGACTCTCATGGTCCCCTAGAGTACGATGACGATGTGGTAGATGGTGATCCAAAGGCTGATTGTTCTCATCCTCTAATCCCTCAGCAAAGTGACGTCCAGCAACACCACGTCTTGCTTCCCAGCTCTTGTACTAGTCTCAGTTCAATCTGTTGAAGGTGTGCTCAGACAGAGTGCAACACGGATCTTCCTAAACATATCCTAAAGTTCTCTCCCCATCGAATGCCTCCTCTTCTTATTCTCATAATGGCAACACCTATACTTTCTAGCAGTGAAATCATTAGAAAAATGTGGTACATCAAACTCCTCATTGTACTCTGGAATAATCTGATCAAGAGTCTGAGTAATGTTAGGCTGCGGTCATAAATGTGCAGAAGCTACAACAGCTCGTCTCTGAGAAGTCCGGTGCTGGACCTTCTATTGGCACAATATCGACCTCAACAATCTCCGCATGAGTAAGGTGAGTCTCGAATATAACATTCTTTTGGTATGTGAGAGAAGTGATGTTGGAAGTGGGAAGCTAACACCAACAGGATTGCCAATCCCGAGCATAGTATATCCACTTAGTCTTCTCAACGAGGTAGTGAAAGTTGGTCAAAACCCTATCATCCATATATTTGATCATGTCTATTTGTTGAGTGGCACTGATATCTAGGTGATGGAACTGGAAGATACACGTGAGCAGAATACCATTAGTCTCGAGACTGAGGAGTTTGGAGAGCCTCTGAAATGATGTTCTGTAAGCAGTTTGGCGAACACGAATCCCCAGTTTACATTGAGAGGTGTGTACTGAGGAGCTAGGCTGTCACTGTAGAGGTCAGGTACGACTGGAGCAATAGTGTGGTGCTAAGGCTTCTTTACAGATGGGTTGATCTCCGTACACATGATCGTGGAGCTCAAGAGGTTGGCTACAATACGATATGCAGGGTGTCGGATGTGAGTAAGTTTCAAATCTCTACCCTGAAAACCTCCCTTAGCCAGTATATGCTACATGGCATCATTAAGTGCATTATCGCTGGATGGTGACCATCCATCTGAACCCATATATCTTACAGATGTCCTGAATATTCATCGTGTATAGTGCTCCCTTGTACATGAACGGGAATTATACATCCCATATTGGAGCATGGAGATCCGCAGCCATGTGTAGATCGCAGGTAACAAGAAACTGTCTCATTGGCTCCAGGTACAACGGGTAAAAAGTGCATCCAAAAGTACCCAAACCTAAGCTCTCGAGCATCCCAGCAACATCCTCCAGAATCCCTAATTTTTCCATCATGTTCGGACAAAGGAACTTAGTGGGCAGTATCTCGTTCCTAAGCAACTGATCATAGAATATCTCATGGAATGATTTCCATCCATCCTATAGCTTACGCTTACACAGAAAAATCTGTTTCTCCTACAAGAGCATGAGAATGTCAAAATTTTGAAATATGAGAGAGAATATTGTGAATATAATTTCTAAACCAATCAAAAACACAAGCAAACATCCAGCAATACATCAATTAATCATACAATATTCTATTTCAAACCTAAAGTCCCAAATTCCTAATATTCTCCTTCAATATAGCAACATCGATCTCTAAGCAGAAATCAATCTCATTCTAAGCAAGTGAGTTTTGAAATGACCAAACAACAATGATAAGACATTGGTTTTACACTATTAATCAATAATCAATTGTAATTGAAAATCTTCCAAAAGTTCCCAATTTTTGCGGACTGTATATAAGAGATGGAAGCCATAGCTTTGCTGAATGAGAATAATAGCTGAATAATCAGAAAGAAGCTGAAATTCTGATTAGAATAGGATTTTGAATCGTTGAAATCTGTTAAGAAACGAAGAAGTTAGGGAGGTTTGAAAATCACTTCAAAATCGCCTAAGAACAAATAAAATCTAAATTTTTTTGACCTTTGATCCAAAACCCTTGTTTTTCTTCTTGAAAAGGTGTTTTCCTGTCCAGTTTAAGTGAATTGGACCAGTTTTCCAAAACAGAAGACTTACCTATTTGTATGGTCGATCGATCGGGGTGGCGATTGATCGATCAACAACTCCTTCGGAATTTCCCTTCTTCGACGATCCATTGATCACTCTTGTGGAGGTCGATCATTGGATCGAGCGTATGGTGCTTTGTATTCATGATCGATCGATCAAGTGCCTAGAGATCGATCATCCACTCGAGCGCATAGTCCTTAGCATTCACGATCAATCGAGCAAGTATCTGTAGATCGATCACCCAATCAAGCGATGTCTTCTCTTCTCCTTGATCAATCAATTAGTCCTACGTGGATCAATTATCCAATCAAGCATTAGGACCTATGTGCCTTATGATCGATCGACCCTAACCTCAATCGATTGATCATAGCCTTCTTATGAAATTCTCACCTGAAACAAATCAAACCAAAACAAAAAATCAACTGAAAAGAAAAAAACTATGAAAAGGAAAACTACCTAATAGTGGGTTGCCTCCCATTCAGCGCTTGTTTAGAGTCATTAGCTTGATTTTCGTGCCACTTAGATTGCGGATTGACTCTTTGGAGGAATGTTCATTCTCTTAATCCTTTCTTCACCAATGATGAACTCCCCTAGATGTTCATCCTTCCTGTGGAGTTCAGCTTTTGTAGCGTCCAGCAACACTCGAGTTCCATCACGGTGATTTTTTTCATAGAGTATGGTCCTGAAGTCTCAAGTCCAAGCCTTCCTGTAAAAACCTTAATACACAAGTTTCGGACAACAAACTCATCATATTTATTAGACTTAACACATGGATACATGTGTTGTTCTGCTTAGCTGAGTCCTCTACAAGCTCACGGCAAATATTGTACTCTCTATCTGATTCATACTCGAGTTCACTACAACCATGACCTGTAGAAACTGAACCTTCAAACCCAAAAGCTGACTTATTCTCAGTCAAAGCACTTATCATACCACATAGGTTACTCATCGAGGCTCGAATCGGATAGGAGGCTTCCTTGTCAACGTTTTCCAACACAATGCTCTTGTTAGGGAAATCGATCTTTGCTCCTACTGTGTTAAGAAAAGGTCTTCCCAAAAAAATGGAACTCCACCACCTCTAGCCATCTCAACCCTTGTGAAATCGGTTGGTATGCTGTAGTTTCCTACGAGAACAGTAAAGTTTACTAGCCTTCCCCTTGGGGTCTTAGAAGTCGCATCTCCAAAAGAGATAGACGAGTTGTGCTCCTGCATAAGATTGATCCTTAACTTCTTCATCGGGTCTAGGGAGATTACGTTCACACTTGCACCTGAATCACAAAGTGCATCAATGAAAAACAGTTATCCCAAGCTACAAGGGATGGTGAACTCTCCTTGATCTTCTAGCTGAGTCAGCTCTTTTGGAAAAGGAATTGAAGGCCTTTACTTCCCTTCCTTATCCACAGTAAAATCCTTAACATTAGACTTCACAACATTGCATGATTCCTTTAGATTCTTCTCAACTTTTTTAGGTAGAGCTCTTTGAAATCTCCTTATAGCTTCAGTAGTTTGAGCTACTTGAATATCTAGGTTCTTTAGATGTACAGAAATTGACTCGAACTTGCTGTTCAAATCATTGTACATGCTGTCTACTTTGGTGTTGAGTCACACATGGTCTTAAACTACTCGGTTGCAAGGTATTGGATCAAAGCCTTGATCTCGTCATTCGAAGTTCCTGATCAGCTCGCTGGAGGTTGCTGTTGGAGTGCCTACTGCTGATACGGCTTGAAAAACTTGTGCTAGTTACTACCTCCTCAGTTCTGGTTGTAAGGCTTCTAATTGTTCCATCTCTGACCAGAACTTTGCACAAATAGCTTCCCTTAAAAGGGTGATCCTTGAGGCATTACCGGAGATGGAACTACTACATCCTGGGGGTTCTCTACGTTCGTGCTTCTGTAAGAAAGGTAGTTCGGATTATTACCAATGTTTTGCCACTTCACCCCTCTGACCTCCTTGATTTACTTTGATAAGCATATCGAGTTTCTCACCAATCTCATCAATTCTCTGAATCTCTACTCTATTGACTTTTCCCCCTCTGTCATACTATGGACAGTGATTCTCAGAACTTGCAGCCAAGTTATCAATGAGGGTAAAACCTCATCCCTCGTGTTCATCATAAAATCTCCATTGCTTGCAGCATTCAAGGAGTTTTTGTACTCCCAATCGATTCTGCCATAGAAGGTGTTCAGCAACTGCTCATCTGAATACCCATGATGTGGACAATCTCGTTGGTACTCCTTAAAACGCTCCTAAGCTTCATTCAAAGACTCACCAGAACGTTGCAGAAATGCTGAAATCTTACTTCTCAAAGCTGCAGTCTTCGACTTGGTGTAGAACTGGTCTAAGAAGGCAGCTCTAACTTCTTCCCACGTGGTGAGTGAACCTAGAGGCAAATATCGCAACCATCTTGAATCTTTATCAGAAATCAAACGATGAAAAAACTTACACTTAACATAGTCCACAGGGACTCTATTTGAACTCGTTGTACTGCACATATCTTCGAAATTCTCAATTTGATCCATTGGATTCTCTCCCAGAAGACCGTTGAAGACATATTGCTTGGCTAATCCAATCAGCTGGGGTTTAATCTCATAGTCTTGCTTCTGGATAGGTGGAGGAAGAATCGCAGATATATTCTAGTAATATGTATGAGGTGTATCCATATCTATAGCTCGCCGCTGAGGTTGCTCGTGCTACCTCCTAAGAATAGCTAATTTCCTCTGCAACTGCTTAACTATCTGCTGAACATTCTGATTTCCCTCAACATTGTTCTGAACTTCAGGATCTTGTGGAAGCTGCAGGTTTTCGCGATGCAGGGCTCTTGCTTGGTGGTTTTCACGTTAGACTCTAGAAAATTACCTCGTTATCAAAACCTAGTAGATTTTCTGATCCTTGACTTCTTCTAACCATAAACTTGAAGAAAGACAAAAACAAAACACAAAAGAAAAACGTTAGTAAAAGAGTATAGACAGGAAATCGAGTCTCAATCAAAAGGCAACCAATTGGTTCTGCGACAATGGTGCCAAAAACTTGATGTCACGAAGTTTTAATTTTATGAATCTACTGGAAGTGCACAACAATATAGTACTACTTAGGGATCAAATTCACAAAGAACCAAGTTTACACTTTCGATTATTCAACTCTAATTCAAGCAATACCAAAGAAATAATTCAAGTGAAAGAGTAACAACTTAACGATTTGGAAATATGATAAAAGGCATCATGCATCGGGTATTCATCAAGAATTAAGAATCAAACCAGAGAAAATATTCATGAACTATTAAGCACAACTCTCGACTTGAATATAAGAGTTTGACAAACCCGCTATCGTGGTATCTATCAATCTATCTAACAACCTAGAGGTCCTAACTATCGTTGGTTCCAAATTTTAGATAGGCTTTAACGAATTGGTTCAATTATCCACAATTAATCCTAACAATCAACTATCATTGGTTAAGTTCAATTTCTCATCGATACTAATTCAGGAGTTTAACAAGCTTTTGGAATGTAAACAACCTAAGATCATAGATTAGGTGATCAAGCTAATCTAAGAATTACACACAAGTATAGACATCAAATCATATTCAATTTCCAATCATCGATTCCTAAATCCCTAGATACCCTAAACTTGACAATTAAACTACTTATACATGATTAAAAATGAAACAAAATACATGATGATGAAGAACATGAAATTACAATTGAATTAAAATAGGGTTTAAGAAATTTTTTCAAAAGTATGGAGGAAATCTTCTCCCTTCATACAAAGTACTCTCACAGCCGAAAATAATCTTTGTGTCTATTTCTAAAAGTGAAAAATAAAGCTTTTATATTTCCCTAAAACGCAGGTGTAAAACAGAGAAAATTAAGTTTTATTCTTCACAGGGTCGAGGATTGATCGATCAATGTTTAGTATTTGATCTATCAAAGGTCTTGGTCGATCAACGGATCGAGCACAACTCTCGTTGGGAAGCCTGATCGATCAATCGATCATGAAGTATGGGACAATCAACGGATCGAGCGCGGCTCTCATTGAGGAGAGTGACAATCGATCACAAGCTCCAAGTCGATCAATGGGTCGAGCGCAGCTCTTAGTGAGGAGAGTGATCGCTCGATCAAGAGGTTGATTGCTTGATCGCCAATCTTCTGTTGAAATTCCAGAAATTGCTCCAATTTTTCCTAAACCATGCTCTGTGAGTATAATCCGAATTTAACCTTTTTCGACCTGAAAAGACTCTAAAATGCAGAAAATTATTATGAAAACATGCAAATTAGTTAACTCAAAACCGATAAAAATGAGGTCTATCAAAGTTCTAGCTAAACCCCTAATAAGAGCAATAACCACATACTAAACCAAACATAACATAATCACAACTAAAAGATCCAAAAATGATGTTAATCAAACCGGATAAAAGCAAATGAAAACGGAAGAAAAGATCACATCACCGGACCACTAAAGATCTAAGTCTAAAGAGAAGAAGCCGGCATCACATTCAATGGTTGTTTGGACCAGTTGAGCCACTGACTGCCAGTGGTGTTCACTGCTGTTCAAGAGGAAAAGGGTGACCGGTGTCGATGCTAGCTAAGCCACTGACTGCCAGTCACCAAACTCATATCTGGTTCTTGGGACTAGGACGAACACGTGCATCAGGAGAGAAAAAATATCTCAAGATCTAAGTTATCCTTGACAATTTATTTTTATGCCAAATATTTTTAAGCTTTTTACCTTTAATTTATCACATAACATTATGAAAATAAATCTTTGATTCAAAATTTTAAATCATATCCTCAATTTGACATATTAGGTGTCTACATATATATCTACGCTTTTGGTTAAAATTTGATCAAATTTTTTATTGATGAAAGTTTGATCAAAACTTTTATTTATGAAAATTTGATCAGTTCCGAATAAAAGAATAATAGTCTATAAATGATCAAATTATCTAGATCAAGTAATTTTATTTTTGTCAACAAGTAATTTTAGTTCGATAACGATTTGATCAATAACTTAAATTTTTTAAATGGGTGGGATTCGAACTCACCATCTAATATTTAATTAAATTAATTTCAAGCCAACCATGCCAGTTTCATGTAACAAAGAAAATTTTCGAACAGTTTTTTCGAAGTGGTAAAAACTGATTTTATACAAGTTAAAATTGACAACAAATATTCAAGTCGCTTGCTTGCCACTTTGTTAGCATCACTGTGGCCATATACTTTTGGAGTAAAATCATTAAACATTTTTGGAACTCGATTGATCAATTAGCAACACATGTAGGCAAGTGCGTGACTTTTAACATAAGTTTTTTTCCTTGGGTTTGAATATGTAAGGGTTTTAAGATTTTTATTTTGTTTCAATTTATAAAGTGTTTTGTATAGTTCTAGACAAAATTTAATAAAGTTAATATTATGTGACCTTTAATATTCTGCAGAATTATTTATGATTGGTTAGATTAAATTTAAATTAAATATTCAAACAGTTTTTAGGAGACAATTAATATGTTTCTTAATATTTGTGAAAAAAACTTAAAACCCTTATAAAATAAAACGGATGGAATATTCAATTCATGCATTTACTCCTACGTTTTGCCGATGGTCCATATTAGCAAACTCATGAGATGTGTCTGTATTGTATCGACACATACTAGCAAAAATCTTCGCAATCTTTGGAATTACTATGAATAATACAAATTCAAACAGCCACTTTAAGAAAAAGATGTTGATGTTGCCGTATGTTAATATCTATACCGCAATTGATACAAAATACACGTTAAGCTACAGTGTACCAAGTTATATTGATACATGACAATATTATTGTGGTCCAAATTCAAAACTTATTGTAAATGACAATATGTTCTTTTAAGTCAAGCGATCCAAAAAGTGGCGAAATTGTGTTGTTGAAATTTTAGTTTTGTTTTTTTGCTTCCATGCATTTTTTTTTGTTCTTGTCATTTATAGTTGAAGCCGAAGACAAATGATACTTTTCACATATTTTTTGTACCTTGAGTCTTAGAATTTGTTACAATTGTTAATATATATTATTTAATTTTTTTTATCAACATTGGATTATAAATATTTGACTCTTTAGCCAAATTCTTATATAATAAGCAGTAAGATTCGTTTTTTGGGTGTGTAATAGTGTCTGCCACTAATGGACTTACCACCTACCACTATACCAACACACTTCACCTTTGTTATATTAGTTTTTGAATAAATTTTTTATTAAATTCCAAATATATATCACATAATAAAAGTTCGACAAACTAAAAGATATTGCAAAAAAGTGATAGTTAAGTGGTATTTTATTTTTGGTCAAATAGTGGCTGTCAAGTTGATTAAATTTTTACTTTTGTAGTCTTTTCTGAATTTGACAAATATTTATGCTTTAATCATTATTTAATTATTAATTGTTTTTAGCTTTGATTACGAACAAATATGTTGTAAATGAAATTTGTTTATTATTCTTATCCATTGTATTTTTAGATATGGTTAAACCTGGGGTAGGGAATGTTAAGCTTTGTTCAAACTGCATATATAACAGTTTTAAGAAATACAAAAAATGTATACTTACTAAAATTTCAACAATATGTAAAAGGTATGTGGCTAACAGACTAACCCTCGGCATCGGGTTCAGGTCGGATATTTCGGATTTTGGGTACCTAGAGTTTACCTATATAAGAGCCGTTCGAGTATTTTTGCGGGTTCGGGTATTAAAATTCGGGTTCGGGTCGGGTTCGGGTCGTGTTCGGGTCGGGTTCCATTCTTGTAAATCATCCTACTTCGGGTCAAATTTGGTTCGAGTTCGGGTCGATTCGGGTATTTTTAATTAATTTTTTAATCTAAATATTATATCCTTTAAAAAGTGAATTATTATTTTTTTAAACAAAAGTTCTATTTGAAATCAAAAAATGATATCCTTTGTATATTTACAGAGAAGTAGGATTAAATCCTAAAGTTTCTTTTATGGATAAAACATAATATTATAGAATATATATTTTTGTATAGCTTTTACAATCTTGCTTTGAGTCTTTGTATGGAGGCTCCATGTAAATTCCGTTACAATTAACACTTTCCGTTGTTGTTAGTTTGGTAGAACATACTTGATAAAAGATTGTAGAGGACATACTCTATTCGATATAAATCATAGGCAAAAACATTTACGAATGTATGAATAAAAAATCGATACTAATTTTCAATAATCATACATGTTATTAATTGCTCAAATAAAATCTAAAAAGGGTAAGATCGACGTTTGAGCTCCAATTATTGCTTGATTAGAAATTGTAGAACTGAAGATACGAAGAGTACCCGAATGATATTGGAATGTTGACAACCACTCAAAACTGATTTGCTCAAATTTACCAAGTAATCCTTCAGTACCTGTACCTACATAACCCAACTTCCTGCCATTATTGTAACACAATTTCTTTCTTTTTTTCATTTTTATATAATTGGTTTTTTTACTTTTTATTTTGAGCGACATATATTTCGTAAAGAAGCAATTTAATTTACAAGTTCAGATACAGTTGCATCTAAATTTGACTGCTAGACCAAAAGTATTATAATTCCTTACGCTGGAGAAAACTAATTCATTATACATCATTGTGGGTTAAATGTTTTCATATCTGTCACCTATGATTTAAACGTTTACAGAATACCCC
>OVBA01004790.1:0-22183 GCA_900406435.1 Lepidium aucheri
CAAACCATCGTACCTTTGGCGCTCATTATTAGCTGGTCGTGACCTGGTGAAGTCCGGTTTATACTGTTTATTGGGCGATGGATCAAACATTAATATATGGTCTGATCCTTGGCTTCCTCTAAATCCTCCGCGACCACCACAACAATTAGAAGGTATCATAAATTCTGCAAGTCGGGTTTCAGAGTTAATGAGTTCGAATGGTCGTCACTGGAATATTTCTAGAATCCAAGCTTTGGTCAATCCGGAGGATGTAGAAGAAATTCTCAAGATTCGTATACATCCTAATATTAAAGACCACCGTATTGGTTGGTTCTACACAAAGGATGGTATCTACACAGTCAAGTCAGGCTATTAGCTAGCAACACACTCCAATTCTCTACCAAATATCCGTCCTCCAAGTGGTTCTACTCAACTTAAAAGAAATATATGGCGATTAAAAACAGCACCAAAGATACGACATTTTCTTTGGCGAATAATAACCAGAGCATTAGCGTCGGGTACAATACTCCGAGATCGTCGAGTCGTATCGGATGCTCAATGCCATAGGTGTTGCCTTGAAGATGAATCCCCTGATCACATTTTCTTCACATGTTCATACGTACAGGCTATTTGGCGAGGAGTTTCTATAACCTGTCCAATTTTTAAGGACTCAGGGAAAGATGTTGAAGATAAATTAGCCTATATTATCGACCAGATAATTCCTAATGCTCCATCAGAATTTATGAGACAACTCCCATTATGGAATCTTTGGAGGTTATGGAAAAGTCGGAATTTACTCATCTATCAGCACAAGGCTCAAAGCTGGTACAAAACGGTAAGGGAAAGCAATAAAGATGCGGTGGAATGTGCTACTAGTATAACATTCGAAGAAGATGAGGACATTCAGGATCGGCATCATCCTCCGATACCGACTCACTGGACAAGGCCAGTCCCAACATTCTATAAATGCAATTTTGATTGTAGCTTCCAAGCCACTTCTGGTTCTTCAACGGCGGCATGGATTATAAGAGACAAAAATGGCAAATACTTGGAATCTGGGAGTAAAATAGGCCATAATTGTCTTCTCCATTGGAAGCAGAATTTCAAGCTCTTTTAATGGCTATGCAACAAGCCTGGATCAAAGGTTACCGTAAAATGGTTTTTGAAGGCGATAACAAGAATGTCGTGGAAATTCTCAATGGTAAACAATTAACATTCCACCTCTACAATTGGGTACAAGAAATCAACTCTTGGAAGAATCGATTTGATCATATAGATGTTACGTGGGTACAACGTTCATGTAACCGTGCTGCAGATCGATTGGCTAAAGTTCATAATTCTTCAGCTGATTTTAATTTCTACCCTTTAATTCCATATTGTATTTCTGCAATTCCGAACGAAGATTATCATTTATCAATATAAATAAGTTTATGTTGTTAAAAAATAAAATAAATGAGTTGAAAAATAGACTAATATTTACGTATCTTAGTTTAAAATAATAAATGATTGTAAATTTTTTAGTTTAAAATTTTATTTTCAATTATTCCATAGACATTAATGTTGGAAGTTGATTTGAGACCCTACTTCACGTCCACGGGAAACAACGGGTCAGATACTAAAGAACAAACCAGTTGCAAGCTTCAAGGTTTCCACTCAGATATCATTATCAACTTGGCAAAATCTCGTCTTGGAAAGTTCTTCGAACTTGAAAAGAAGACGGATTATACGTCAACAAAACAAAGATATGAAAATTTTCCTATTCCGACATGAAAAATTTCCCTAAATCTAGCATGAATCTTACAATATTCAATCTTATCAACACAATTGTAAATCTTTATTTATTCTCTTCACATGTAACCGCCTCTATAATCTATAAATAGAGGCGCAATCCTTTGAAAAAGAGATCGGCTTTTTGATATACTTTGAGCTAATAAGAACACCATAGTCGGAAATCATCTCTACTCGTTCTACTTAACTACTCTTGCTCTAAACCAACTCACAAGTGTCCTTGCCCATTATCTCCCACTCTTTTGATTAGGAACCTTGATTCTAAGTAATTTTTGTGCTAGAACCGGTTCAAACAGTTGGCATCGTCTATGGGGAAGATATCAAAAGACATCTCCACACAAGCAAGAGAAAATTCTGAGCAAGAAAGGATGGTTGAAGGCGAGATCACTGTCACTTCACCACAACGGAGGGAATCTCACCCTCAAGAGCATGCTGTCCTAACAAACAAGTCAACCCTGAATTCAACTTGGACTCAAGAGGAGAATCATCAAGAAACTCGCGAATATACTGATCTTCCGCCACCTCCTCCGGGATCAACGACACTTGGAACCCTAGTGCGTAACTTTATCGCATAGCATGAGGCTTTTGATTGAAGAAATGCAGAGAGATTCGATAGAATCGAGTGTTGTTTAAATGAGAGTTGTCTCCCGACTACACATGCTAATAGGCCGAACAGAGAAGCACTGGCCAGCGTTTAGAGGAACATATTTGGAGGAATACCGAGTCCACAGCCAGTGAACACCTCGGTACAAGAGGACTCTATGATGCAAAGCATGCCCGGGCAGCATGCCCCAACAACTCTAGACGCTGCCATTGTGTTGAAGGTGATGGACGACATGAGGTCAAAATTCCATCAAGCTACCAGCTCGGTGCCCGAGATAGGAAGAGTCCTAGCTCAAGCACAAAACTCACCATTCGCACCAAGGTTAAGTAAAGTCTCGGAAATAGAGGATTACAATTTTGATGCCCTTCTTACGATGGGAACACAGATCCAATGGAGTTTATGAGCGCCTTGAATGTCAGAAGAGCAGAACAAACTGCACCATGGACAACAAAGACGCAGCGTACTGCCAACACTTTGCTGATAATTTGACCGATGATGCCTTGGTATGGTTCACCAAGTTGCCAATTGGGTCAATCGAAAGCTTCAACCAACTCGCTAAGTTATTTATGAAGCAATATGCCTTATTCATCAACCAGGATACCTCAACTGCCGAGTTGAGATCCTTAAGGCAAGGTTTTGATGAACTCCTGAAGTTATACTTCGGGCGCTTCAAGAAGATCCCGATAAAACTAAAGTCAGTGACGACATGGCCATCAAAGCTCTATGAATTGGAATAGTGACTGACGAAGCTCTCAAACAAGACCTTTTCATAAACCGGCCCAATACAATCTCAGACGCTCTTTGTAGAGCAGCAAGGCATGCAAACTATATGGAGGAAAAGCAAATCCTCTAACAGAACCAAGACACACAACGCAACTTGGCAACAAAAGAGCTGAGAGAAGGACACTATGAGCCGAGACAACATAGCATAACAAAAGAAAACTCGATAACAGCTTTTCAATTTGGGGAGAGTAGCAGTCCTCGTGGTAGGCCATTCAATAATACCTACAACGAAATCGAATACTGTGAGTTTGACAAGAAAGTGGGTCATTCAACCTCAAAGTGCAAACAGGTGCAAGAATTCTTTGCTGTGAAATTTAGCAAAGGGGAACTGGAAGTCTCCAAAGAAGAAACTCAGAAGTTCAAAGCACAAAAGCAGAAAGAAGCCGAGTTATGAGAAGTCGGCTTCAAGTCAGTAAACCCAAAGGACGATACTTTGGAAGCAGCTAAGCGACAAAAACCAGTCGGGAACAACGACAAGTTTGGCGATCCATGAGTTGTTGTCGGTGCAATCATGGGTGGATTACAGTTATGTGACAACAGCATCCGTTTGATCAAGAAAAATGAACAAGGAATAGTTGCTTCAGTCAACAAGGAACACCTCGGGGAGAATATGCGAGTAGTAGACTCGGTGATAACATTCACGACTGAGGATGTATAAGGAGTTAGTTCTCCACATAACGACCCCATAGTCGTCAAACTCCGAGTTGCTGACTGTGATGTTTCGCGAATTCTCAACCACACTGGGAGTTCGATGGATATACTATTCAAGGAGACCTTGGACAAAATGGCAATACTAGATGTTCAGCTCAAACATGTGGATAGGACTTTGATTGCGTTTGATGGAAGTACAATTAATGCAATCAGAATAGTGAAGCTAGCAGTCCAAGTTGTTGGAATCACGAGATGGATTAAGTTACTCGTCCTAAATAACTGCCAATCTACAACATGATCCTGGGTACACCTTGGATACACACGATGAAAGCTGTTCCATCCATCTATCATCAATGTGTTAAAATCCCAACAAATAAAGGAGTTTACACACTCAAAGGAGATCAAAAGATGTCTAGGACTTGTTTCTTTACCGAATTGAAGTTGCGGAACAAATCATGTATGATAACTGCATTAGTAGGAAGCAGAGTGTTATCTGAACCACTTACTCCTAAAAAGTCGGACCAATCAACCGATGTGTAAGCATCAGAGCCGACTTAAGCAAACAGATCAAAGACAAGTTGATTCAACTCCTCGAAAATTATGTGACGGTATTCGAGTGGATAACAAGTGACATGCCCTGAATCAACCCAGCAATTGCAAGCCACATGCCAAATGTCGATCCGACATACAATCTTATCAAGCAAAAGAGAAGAAAGCTCAAATCAGAAAGAACCAAAACCATAATTGACGAGGTCAAAAATCTAATTGAAATTGGGTCCATCGTTGAAGTTGAGTATCCTAAATGGTTAGCCAACCCAGTAGTCGTTCCGAGAAAAAATAGAAAGTGGCGAGTGTGTGTCGACTTTACTGACCTGAACAAAGCTTGCCCTAAGGATAGCTTCCCATTGCCAAATATCGATCGAATAGTCGAGGTAACTATGGGGAATGAACTTCTTTCATTCATGGATGCTTTCTTAGGATACAATCAGATTCAGATGCATCCTGACGACATGGAAAAAACCTCGTTCATCATAGAGAGAGGAACTTATTGCTACAAATTCATGCCATTTGGATTAAAAAAATGCGGCAGCAACCTATCAGCGGTTAGTAAACAAGATGTTTGCCAACTTACTCGGGAAAACAATGGAATTATACATAGACAACATGCTGGTCATGTCGTTAAAGGCAGAAAATCATGTCGATCACTTAGCTCGTTGCTTGCAAACACTGAACGAGTATCAGATGAAGGTCAACCTAGCAAAATGCACTTTCGGGGTCACCTTAGGAGAATTCCTTGGATACATAGTCACTCAAAGAGGAATCGAAGCTAACCCAAGGCAAGTTACAACAATCCAAGAGTTGCATTCTCTAAAGAATAAACTGGAAGTGCAAAAGCTGAGAGGCCGTATAGCGCCTTAAACCGTTTAATATCACATTCAATGAAAAAATGTCTCCCATTATACAATCTGCTGCGTGGAAATAAGGAGTTCAAGTCGGATGAGAGTTGCAGAAAGACTTTTTCCGAGTTGAAAGAGTACCTTTCAACACCACCAATCCTTGCAAAACCGGAAAATAGAGAACCCTTGTACTTGTACATCGCAGCTCTACGTCAGCATTAAGCGGTGTGCTAGTTCGAGATGATAGGGAAAATCAGCACCCGATTTTCTATATTAGCAAATCGCTGGTCGGGGCCGAGTGTAGATACTTGACTACATAGAAACTCGCGTTAGCAGTAGTTACTTCAGCAAGGAAGCTACAATCTTACTTCTAGTCTCACACTGTTATAGTATTAACGAATCATCCACTATAAACAATACTGCATAGTCCAAATCAAGTAGGGAGATTGACCAAGTGGGCGATTGAGTTGAGCGAATACGATATCGAGTTCAAAGGACGAACAAGTGCAAAGTCTCAAGTTTTAGCCGACTTCATAAATGAGGTATCCCCTGATCTAGAGCCTCAAGAGTTGGCCAAAGCTCATCAAGCATGGAAGATATACGTAGATGGATCTTCATAATAGCATGGCTTAGGAGTCGGTATATGACTGGAGAGTTCAACAAGAGAAGTCCTAGAGCAGTTATTCTGACTTGCATTCCCGGCATCCAGCAACGAAACAGAGTATAAAGCATTGATCGCAGGAATAAAGTTGGCCAAGAAAGTCAGAGCAATCGACATCGATTGCTATTGCGATTCATAGCTTTTTGTTAACATAGTTCATAGGGGTTACGACACGAAAAATGACCGAATGGAAAGCTTACCTCAAAGTCGTTAAAGAGCTAATCAAGGATTTAGGATTTAAGATCAATAAAATCTCTAGATCCAAGAACACCTCTGCCGACACTCTAGCAGCTCTCGCATCCACAACAGACCTTGTTCAAAGACGAATAATATCAGTAGAGAGTATAGATCGTCCAAGTATAAGCTTACCAAAAGGAGACCTCAAACTCGCTCTTTCAAATGTAATCTATAAGATCGGTCTAGTAGACAATATTTCAAAATTTTGAAAGAAGTCATTTCAAAATGAATTCTCCTTATTTTTGTGGAGCTAACAATTTAATAACTATCTTTTAGAATGTTTCAGTTTATGCATGTACCTATTATCTGGATATACCTTCCTCTTTTTTGATTAAAAACAGAAAGGCACGAGGTAAAGGGGGATATAATATTCGATCATGTAATATTAATCTTGACAAGCAATTGAACCTACGAATTCACTAATTATGAGTTGGACGCTTTAACCATTCAGCCATGGATGCTTAGTGGGGATCAATTAATCTCATGTATAAAGATTGAATTTAAAACAAACCCTCATATTTGTGGGTACAGTTGGTTTCATAGTAATAGATGATATTCAGAACAAGCCGGTTACTGAGATGGTAGACGCCGAGTATATTGGCAAACCAAAGATAGATTGGCGAGACGAGATCCTCGCATACATCCTTGATAGTGAAACGCTAGATGATAGATTGGCAGCTCTGATATACATGTATTTGGTTTTTGCATAAATAGGATGAACCGACCGATGGAGATAGTCAAAGGTCCGAATCCCATCACGGAGATGGTAAAAAAAGTGCTCTAGTTCCTAATTTACTGAAGTGAAGCAAGGAACGTAGTAACTCAACTGGTTGGAGAAGAACTTTGTTATTAGGGTTGAATTTCTAGTCTTCAGGCCTCAACACTGGGTTCTGCTCTTCTTTGAAACAAGAGGTTTAGCTTTAGTAGGAGCTGCCGTGCCACAAAGCACAACCATAAAAATAATTTGGTTGCAGATGGTTCAAGATGGAGATTAATCTCGTTACCCTACGTATCGGCGGCCAGGTCAAGATTCTTTGTTCCTATGAAGGAGCTATATACCCAAGGATTAATGGAATACGCCTGGGCTAGGCGAGTACTAGTGAGAGTGTAAGTACACTGATCTTGCTTTAGATTTTTTAGTTCATTTTTCATGCATATCTATTGCATTTACATTACAATCGAGTCATTTGTAGTTTTGTTAGCATAAGTTACATTTGCATAGCATACATATTGCATTTGGAGTTATTTTTAGGAAGCTTGGACTCAAATTTGACAGCAGCAACTCAGATTGGATAGCAACTGTAATTCGGTTTGCAAACAACGACAACGACAATGACATTTAGAATCACAACAGAAATGACGCCAATTTGATAATAAGATTTGACAAATAGGATAAAATCCTGTTATCAAATTGGTGCTGTTGCTATTGTGATTCTACATGTCATTGTCATTGCCGTTGGGTTTCTATTTATTATGTTTAGAATTTTAGACTTTCTGAGATCAAGCTATTTTTCTATTTCTCACTAACTTTGGTTTTCCTTTGTGTGTTTCATAGTGAGTTTACAATTTAAGTTGAACTTTCCGTTGTATGCAGACGCGTTCTCAAGGCAGCCAAAATCTTCTCCCTCCTTTAGATAATATTAACAGACTTCCATGTGAATTGAGAGAATCGAATAACCTACTCTACAACGAATAAGAAAAACCATGAGAAATGGGATCCCATGATGGTTCAACTTCAAAGACGATGTTGGTGCCAAGGGACATGAACCATGAACAAGTGTCACATGTTAGGAGACCTCGAACGATCGAAGCAGGAGACGCACCCAGTAGTCACACTCAGCGACATGGAATTGTTCTTCTGTCCATTTTGAACACTAACTTGAGATCAAGAGTAGTCTCATCTCCATGGTTTAGAACCGCAAGTTTCATGGACTGCCTGTGGAGGACCCCCTCGATCATCTGGATGAGTTTGAAAGGCTTTGCGGCCTAACTAAGATTAATGGAGTCAGTGAAGAAGCCTTTAAATTGAGGTTGTTCCCATTCTCTCTTGGAGACAAAGCATATACTTAGGAGAAACATTTGCCTCATGGCTCTATCACAACACGGGATGCTTGCAAATCTGCCTTCCTGGCCAAGTATTTCTCTATGTCTAGGACCGCAAACTTGCGAAACGAGATTTCCAACTTTTTGCAGAAGAATTCTGAATCATTCTTTGAAGCGTGGGAACGATACAAATCATACCAAACGCAGTGTCCTCACCACGAATTCCCTACCCAAATACTACTAAGCAATCTATACCGTGGTGTTCTACCTAAAAACTGCATGATGTTAGATTCAGCCAGCCGCGGCAACTTCCTAAACAGTGATGTTGATGAAGGCTGGGAGTTAGTAGAGAACCTTGCACAAGCAGATGGATAATATGGAGAAGACTTTGACAGAAGCAATAGAGGCACTATAGATTCGGATGCAATGAGTAGAAATGAATTTAGAGCTATGAATGAAAAGTTGAACAAGTTGCTCATGATATATTAGAAACACGTGCAATCAGTCTGCCACGACGAACTGGTTCAAGAAGGAAAAATGATCTGGTTGAAGAGGATAGCTTTGTGCAGAACAAGGAGGAGGTTACAAACAATAAAACAACTATAAGCAGCACCCAAACCTCTCCTACAGGAACATCAACGTTGCTAATCCCCAAGATCAGGTCTACCCTTCCAAACCCCAACATGTTCAGCAAAAAGCATATGTACCAAAACAGCAATACCACCAGAGTTTTCAGCCGGCTCTAATCATACCACCAGGGTATGAAGCGTAGAAACCGCCGCCTACTCAACAAATTCTAGAGGTTATGGATTTACTCTAACAGATTCTGTAGGGACAAAGCAAGACAACTACACGAGTTGACGACAAAGCTCGCTAAGGTTCACACAAAGATAAATGCATCTCACAATGATCTCAACTGCAAATTTGAGACATTGAATGCTCGACTCAAGTACGTTGAGAGTCAACAAGCCTCCACATCTCATGTAAAGATACCTGGACAACTCCATGGGAAACCAGTTCAAACCCTAAGGAATATCACGCCAATGCCATCATGCTATGGAGTGGACGTGAACTGCTTATTCGTGTAGAAGGTGCTAAAGATACGAAGGATAGTAACGTTCAGGTGGGGGAGGATTACCTCAACAAGGATCAGGCCAAGAATTCACTCTAGAGGTCCTACTTGGACAAGTGACCAGATCAGACGGTGATTGCATGCCACCTACTATGGATAAACCCACATCAAATTCTAATCTTGACACACCAAACCGAGTTGATCTAATCCTACAACTTCTAATGTGCAAAAACTGTTAGCAACTCAGGATAAGAACAAACCTTTCATCTCGTCACCGTACAAACCTCAACTACTGTTTCCCCATAAGTTTAAGAAGGATCTGATTAATAAGTATAAAGCACTGTTTGACAAGCAGATGAAAGATAAAGAGGTCAAGATCCCCATATTAAATGCTTTTATGTTGATACCTCCTTACCAGAAATTCCTGAAAGATGCAGTTAAGGAGAGGACTCAAGAAGTTGAGGCTATGGTAGTATTGACTCACAAGATTAGCGTCATCATCCAAAGGAAGGTTATGCCAAAGAAGCTTGGTGATCCTGGAACCTTCATGATTCCTTGCTCACTTGGACCTTTAATATTCAGTAAGTGCTTATGTGACCTTGGCACATCAATAAGTCTCATGCTACTTTCAGTTGTACATAGGTTAGGTTTTACTGATTACAAAATATGTAAGATATCATTGGTCTTAGCGGATAGATCAGTGAGAATCCCTCGTGGCGTCTTAGAGGATCTTCTTGTGAAGGTTGGAGAAGTTGAAATACCAACTGAATTTGTTGTACTAGAAATGGACGAAGAATCCAAGGATCCATTACTCTTTGGAAGACTATTTTTAGGCACAGCTAGAGCATTGATTGATGTGTGGATTGGAGCGATCAAGTTGAATCTGGGTCCATATCTTAGAATGAAGTTCAACATTAAACGCCATGAAGAAGCCAACTATTGAGAATAAGGTGTTCTCAGTTCAAGAAATGGATGCTCTTGCTGATGAGCTATTGGAAGAGTTGGCAACAGAGGATCAACTGCAAGTCGCCTTGACTAAACCAGCTGCCGATGGGTACTTGAGTAAGGAAGCTGAATGCTATAGAAAACTTCTAGATGCTCTCAAGCCAATCAAGAGTTCAATTGTGATTTAGGAGTTGGATGAACCGAGTTCTGAGTTCCAAGCAGCTAGTAGAGATTTGACAGAAGTCGTGCCTAACTCAACTACGGGATTCGAGCTACAAATGTTCAAAAGCACTATTTCCACATACGATGACGACTGGTCTAAGCTTAACACTCCTAAAGTGGAATTGAAACCACTTCCTGCATGGCTAGGGTACATTTTCTTGGGTTCCAGTTCCACCTATCCTGTGATTGTTAATGAAGCTTTGAGTGGTGAAGAATTGAACATGCTATTAATTGGACTAAAACGGTTTATAAGAGCCATAGGTTACTCTCTAGCTGACATTAGAGGCATATCACCTAGTCTTTGCACTCATGGAATTTACCTTGAAAACAAATCGCATTCAAGTATTGAGCCTCAAAAGAGGAATTTGAAGGAAGTTATAAAAAAGGAAATTCTTAAGTTGCTAGATGCCGATGCCATATATACTATCTTTGATAGTAAGTGAGTTTCACCAGTTCATTGTGTCCCTAAGAAGGAAGGAATCAATGTCGTGAGGAATGAAAAAATGAATTGGTCTCCACTAAAACCATCGCTGACTATAGAATGTGTATTAACTATACAAAGTTGATCGTCATCTAGGAAAGATCATTTTCCACTTCAGTTCATTGATCAAATAGTAAAATGCTTAGCAAATCACAAATACTACTGCTTCTTAAATGGGTATAGTGGATTCTTTCAAATCCCTATATACCCTGATGACCAAGAGAAAACCATTTTTACTTGTCCCTACGAAACGTTTGCATATAGAAGAATGACATTTGGTTTGTGCAATGCACCTGTGAATTTTCAACGCTGCATGAATTCTATTTTTTTGGATCTGATTGAGGAGATGGTTGAAGCTTTCATGGACGATTTCTCTGTCTATGGCTCCTCTTTCTCCTCTTGTTTGTCAAATTTGTGCTGGGTAATTAGCAGGTGTGTGGAAACAAACTTGGTGCTGAACTAGGAGAAGTGTCATTTCATGGTCAGGGAATGAATCGTCTTGGGTCACAATATATCTTAATAGGGGATAAAGGTTGATAAGGGCAAAATCAAGGTTATGGTTCAGTTGCAACCTTCTAGGTCAGTAAAGGATGTCATGAGTTTTTTTGGCCATGCTGGGTTCTAAAGGAGATTCATTAAGGATTTTTCTAAGATTGCAAGGCCATTGACTCGCCTCCTGTGCAAAGAAGTCAAGTTCATGTTTGACTCTGAGTGTCCGGAGGCATTCTTGAAGATCAAGGAAGCTTTGGTGTCCGCACCAATAGTCCAAGCCCCTGATTGGACCCTACCATTTGAAATCATGTGTGATGCAAGCAGTTACGCAGTGGGAGTAGTGCTGGGTCAGAGAAAGGACAAGAAGCTCAATGTGATCTACTATGCGAGCATGACACTTAACGATGCTCAGATCGAGTATGCAACTACTGAAAAAAGCTCCTTGCTGTTGTCTTTGCTTTCGAGAAGTTTCAGTCATACCTTGTTGGTTTAAAGGATATTGTGCATACGGATCATACAACTTTGAAATACCTAATGACAAAGAAGGATGCTAAGCCAAGGTTACTGAGGTGGATACTGCTACTGCAAGATTTCGACATGGAAATTGTGGATAAGCGTGGGATAGAGAGTGGGGTTGCTGACCATCTGTCAAGAATGATGTTAGAGGGCTCGATCCCTATTGATGACTCCATGCCAGAGGAGCAACTCATGTCGTTAAATGTATGACAACTTGAGCCTCTGAAGTACAATCGGACTCTGACTTTGAGTCACAGGTGAAGGACTGCACCTTAAAGGCTATTGAGACTTGACTTCAGCACAAAAGTAAGCTAGTTGGAACTTTGCCCTCGTACGCAGACTTAGTTAACTATCCTGTTGTCGGTGAAGTGCCAAAAAGTCTAAGCTTCTATCAGAGGAAGAAATTCTTCAGAGAGTGAACCACTATTTTTGGGATGAACCTTATCTCTACAAGAAGGGATCCGACGGTTTGTTTAGAAGGTGTATTGCAGAGGAAAAGGTTCAAGGTATTTTAGAACACTGTCATGGTTCAGCATACGGAGGACATTTTGCTACATTCAAGACTATTCAGAAGGTTTTGCAAGCAGGATTATAGTGGTCAACCATGTTCAGAGACGCTCAAGCATTTATCTCTAAGTGTGATCGTTGTCAAAGGATGTGTAACATCAGCAAGAGGAATGAAATGCCACAGAATCCAATTCTTGAGATTGAGGTGTTTGACTGCCGGGAGATAAACTTTATGGGGCCATTTAATCCACCGTCACATGGAAACCATTACATTCTGGTGGTAGTCGATTACGTTCCAAGTGGGTTGAAGCAATGTCATGCCCAACAAACGATGCTAAGACTGTGCTAAAATTATTCAAATCTATCATATTCCCTCAATTTGGAGACCACGGAGTAGTAATTAGTGACGGAGGTTTTCATTGCATTAACAAGCTATTTGAGAATCTACTGAGAAAGTATGGCGTCAAGCATAAAGTGGCTACACCCTATCATCCACAAACCAGTGGTCAAATAGAAGTTTCAAACAAACAGATCAAAGCAATACTGTCAATGATTGTTATTGCATCTAAGAGAGATTGGGCCGTGAAACTCGATGATACTTAATGGGCATACATAACAGCTCACAAGACCCCAATTGGAAGAACTCCATTTTAGCTGCGATATGGCAAATCACTTCATCTTCCTGTTGAGATCGAATACAAGGCAGTTTGGGCTACAAAGTTTTTGAATTTTGATCTCAAGACTACTAAGAAGAAAAGACTTATGGATCTACATGAGTTAGAAGAGATCATACTTGACGCCTATGAGAGTTCAAAAATCTACAAGGAAAGGACTAAAGCACTCCACGATAAGAAGATTGCAATAAAAAATATCACAACTGGTGATCTAGTGCTTCTCTTCAACTCGAGACTCAAGGTGTTCCCTAGAAAACTGAAATCGAGGTGGTCCGATCCTTTCAAGGTTAAAGAAGTCTTACCATATGGAGCAGTAACTCTAATTAACAAGAATCGTGAAAATTTTACTGTGAATGGGCAGAGCGTAAAACTTTACCTAGCGGATGAGAACATTCCCGAGAGAACCTCAGTTTTTCTCGATGAACCCGCCCAACTCTCATAAGAAATGAGAAGTTAAATTCATTGACTTTAAACAAGCGTACTTGGGATGTAATCCCATGGTATCCTTGTTAATATTTATTTTCAGTTTTTGACTAAGTTCTTTTCTTCATTTAGTTTTGATCACTACAGGAAAAAAGGGTTTTGTTAGCATCGGGAAAACGCTATTTATTGGTGTAATAGCGTTTAGTCAAATGCTCTGAGATCGCCCACGATAATAAGTATGACACTTTTGATAGCGGATTTTGGTAGTGCTATTAAATGTTTCAATGACATAGCGATTTTATTATTGCAATTAATTATTTATTATATATATATAACAACGTTACTCTTCCATCTTTTCTCTTGTTATTATAGCGTAATAATTATGTTACATTTGGTTTGTAATATGAAATATCTATTTTTTATAATTCAGTATTATTTATATATATTAAATATATTATTTTTGACATATTATAGAAATAAATAATATTTAAATATATTAATATACAATAGTGTTTTTTTCTTTCAGACTGATTATATTATAAAAACAAAATACATCAAACCCTAACAATGATGCAACAAGATAAAAACCATTAACACAAAGATATAAAACCTACTAGCGTTTGATCAAACAAAAGTTTGGTGCAAACAACACACATAAAAAAGAAAAAGTAAAAACTTCTTAGCATAAACAGGAAGTAGATGCTTTGTGGTCTTGGACCTTTCTTTGCCGTAAAGTAGAGTTCACTGGACCTGATGGTTAGAGAGATCGATGAGCCTTGTGTGTGGTGGCTTCATCAAAGTCGAGATACTTCTTATGCTTGGTTCTCTGTTCACGAGCGTCTCCACGTCTTGTTGTGCAGTCGAAGTTGCCAAATCAAGTTCAAACCCTACTGAGTTGTTTTCAAATTTGTTATTTTATTGAGAAATGTTGTGGAGAGTTTGAGCGAGGGTTGTGATTCCATCTAGCCAATTTTCAATAGATTGCTCAATATAGTTTCTTTGCTGGAGTTGACTTGTAGCATCCTCTGGTTCTTCATTATCTTGAGGTTCAAGATGTGTCATAGAGGCGTAATAATCACCTTGTTCATGAGAGCTAGTTGGCGTATGGGATAGGTAATCTATGAGAGTGGGAATGTACATGCATTCTGAAGTCTCATGGGTGAGCTTTTAGCAAGTAATGCAGAAGTTGTTGACAGCTTCATACTAGAATGAGACTTGAACTCGTTCCCCGTTTTGTACCCTTATTGGCTTAAAGAACTTGAGGTGGTCAAAAGCGTTAATGTTAACCCTTGCTTTCACCATCTGTGAGTTTATGACAGAATGGTGTTGAACGTCAACCTCCAATACCTCTCCTAGTGTTCTTGCAATCAGACGTGTAGTCATTAGAGTAACATAGTGGAGAGGTAAATCATGGATCTGAACCCATAATGGGATCATGGAGAGAAAATCAGCCGGAGCTTGTGGCCTCCAGCATTGAAATAGAACCAGCCACCCATTATAAACTATTGGTTGCCTCCGGAGGACAAAGATCAGGTCCGTTTCAGAGGAGAAAAGAAACTGTAGGAAGTGTTTGTCGATGATTCTTCCAATGACAGTTGTTTCCATTCTCCATTGTTGAGGGAGTTGTGTAACCATTTTCACTAAGTTTTGCATGCGAGGATTGAGAGGTTTGGCCATTAAGCTACAAAGACTCATCTCCAGAGCGTTGCAGTACGAGTAGTTTGGAAGGTAGATTTCTTCGTCACTCCTCCCCATGTGGAATTGAGATGTTATAAGCCAAAAGTTCTCTGCCATTTTCAGTGATAAAGTATAATAGTAAGTGATTGAAACTGAATGTAACAATGAACTTCTCTCTCCCACTATATAGCCGGATGTTGTGGAGACATGATCATTAGAAACTGCCACTTGGCAGACAAAAAGTGGGCCAAAATTTGCACAACAATTAAGATTGTGCATGGATGAGAAATGTGAAAACCGCAGACTTAGAGTAGGAATATCTTTGGAGGAGATTGTGTGATACATCGGTGATTGGTGAGTTACCTTCTTCGAACACGTGGTTGCAGCTTCTGAGGTAAGTCATGATTCTTTCGAATTAGAAAGGGAAGCTAAAGAGTTTAGTGAATAAAATAAAAAACGAGAATAGAGATAAAATATTCGAGTATATATCTCATCAAGAAGCAAGTTTATGGGCTGAAGGTCAGAGAATGTGAGTTAGGTTGATGTAAATAGCCCAATAATGTTGAGGAAAACTAGACAAAAATTTGAGGTTTGAATGGGGATATTAACTTCGTGAAGAATGGAAGGAAGGGAACATGTGGAAAACAATGATTAATGATAGGATAATAGGGGTTGATTGAGGAATAAATATTGGTGTTAAAGTGCAATAAAGAGAGACGATGTGAGAAGAAAAATTTAGTATGGGAGGGGAAGCTTATTAATGTGTGCCTTGGCATAGAAGATTTTATGATGTTTGAGAACAAAGGGGAATGATTGGTGATGTAATCTAGGAAAATGATAAGACCAATGATTTGGGATAGTAAATGAAAGAAAGAGATAGAGATGCTATTTATGAGTGAAGAAGAGAAAGGTGAAGAAGGTTTTATGTAAAGGAGTATTATGTAGATAAAAGAAAGATATTTAATAAGAGGCATATTTAAATGGATGGGATGTGTTGCTCAGGGAAGGACCCATCAAGGTAAACCTCTGCCAATATAGTCTGTAAAACGTTCTTCCAAAACAACACTTCGAGCAATTTTGCACAAAAAGGCCTGTTTATGAAGTGGTTCGAACTTGTAATAAACGCTTGGCAGTTGGTTTTGAAGATGCTTGATGAGATGCATCGTATGAGTAAGTCGGGGCTGTTGGTAAGATGAAGTAGTAGCTTGGTATAGTTCTTGACTTGGTAGGAAGATTGTAGCCGATGCAATATGTAGATCTTTAATAGATTGTAGCAGCCATAGCAAGCCAACAAGCTATAGATTAGATTTTGGTTTCGATACTTGTAGTTTACATCTGACATGTATGAATCTATTATCTTCAAGGTTTTTGATGATCCAGGCACCTCCATGTAGGTTTGTGTTCTTGTCCCATTGTGTGCTCCACCAGCTTATGTGTCTTGTGTTGTAGTTATTGTTGGTCAAGAGTTTTTGTGGATAACGTGTGCGACACACGATCGCCGTGGGCCTCTTATCTTGTAATTGTAACCACAATTTGGCTTCCTTTATGCAGCTTCTGGATATTAGTAGTAGGTCTTGTCTTTGTCTCTGAATATAGTGGTGTTGCGCTTTTTCTAGATGAACCAGAGGATCCAAGGAAATGCATGTCTTATATCTGCTCGAAACATGGTGTTCTTATAAACCTTGAGTAGATGACTTACAATGAAGAGGAGGGAATCGTTGTGGAAACCTTGACTTGGCGTGGGAAAATTTGTAAGCCTCCAAATCTACTTTGCCGGATGACACATAAATAGCATATGGTTGATTGTCTCATCATGTGTTTCACACAGCTTGCATATTCTAGAATCAATTATCTTCCTCATGGTTAATAGCGAATTAACAACAAGAACATTAAACAAGGACTTCCACATGAAAATCTTAATTTTGTTTGGTGCCTTAATTTTCCAGAGTAACTTTTTGATGCAATCTATCTGAGTTGATGGAGTGGGAGGTCGAAGAGCGCCATTGTTTTCAAGGTTATTACAAAGCCAATATCCACTTTTAACGGTATAATAGCCTGAAGAATTGAAATTCCATCTCCATACATCCTCCGAGTTAAGATTGGCTGAAAATTGTAAATTTTTTGTATTTCAGAATGATGAAAAGTTGAGTGAAGTAGCTCTATGCTCCAACCA
Source organism: Lepidium aucheri (assembly GCA_900406435.1). NCBI lineage: Eukaryota > Viridiplantae > Streptophyta > Magnoliopsida > Brassicales > Brassicaceae > Lepidium > Lepidium aucheri. The sequence goes on from OVBA01004790.1 coordinate 17,326, forward strand.
TGAGGGAGTAATAAGTTATACACTTTTAGGTTGATATTGATAAGAGGGTCTTTACTGAGGTGAGTTCTTGGTTTACCATCCATTATCCATATCCATACATGGGTGTTAGCTCCATTTCCTATTTGTTTGATTAATCCTCGAACGAGAAGCCATTTGCCTTGTTGAATACTCCGCCAACCATAAGAGAGTTTACTACCCATAGTGTTGTTTAGAAAAGAAATCTCTGAGAAATAGATTGATATATATGTCCTGGCAAAGAGAGAGGTTGGATGCCGTAAAATTCTCCATGCTTGTTTTGCAAGTAAGGCTATATTGAATTTTCCTATGTCTCAAAATCCCAGACCCCCGTTGTCTTTTGTTTTGCATAATTGATCCCACCCTATCCATGGGACCTTCTGTTTACTTGCTTCAGAGTTCCACCAAAAGTTTCTCATAATACTATTTAGCTCTCTATAAAGCTTTTTCGTCAGTTTAAAGCATGACATTGTGTATACTAGAAGGACCATGGCTACTGTTTTAAGCATTATCTCCTTACCTCCACTGGATAATGTTTTATTGAACCAGTTAATGGTTTTTTGTTTAAGGCCTTCAGTTAGGAATTTCAGAATTTTCTCTTTGGAACCTTTGAAAGAGTCTGGTAGTCCTAAGTATGTGCCCATACCATTAGTTGCACTAATTTGTAGTATTTCTTTAATGTCATTTTTGGTGTCTTCTTTTATTGCACCAAAAGTAATTGCTGATTTACCAAAATTAATGGCCTGACCAGACAGTGCAGAGTACTTTGTCAAACAATCTTTTAAAATGCCTGCTTCCTCCTTGGTGGCTTTGCAAATAAATAGGCAGTCATCAGCATGTAGTAGGTGGTTTATACTTGGTCCCGCAACATGAAATTGGATACCTGAGAGGAGACCTTGAGCCTTGAGAAAGTTTAATTTAGCAGTGAGGGCCTCCGTACATAGAATATACAGGTAAGGTGAGATAGGGTCTTCCTGACGAATTCCTCTTCTTGGTTGGATTAGTCCGTGCGCTTGTCCATTGATTAGTACCGAGTATGAAACAGTTATGACACAATGCATAATTAATTGTATCCATTTCCTTTGAAAACGTAGTTGTGAGAGAGCAGCTTTGATAAAGTCCCATTCCAAACAATCATAGGCCTTGGAAATGTCAGTCTTCACTAGCATTAGTTTGGAACAGCCTTTCCTACCCGATGTGATGTGGTGAATAATTTCATGAGCAATCATAATGTTATCTGATTTGAGCTGGCCTGGAGTGAATGCTCTTTGGGTTTCAGAGATGAGGTTTAGTAACATCGGTTGAATCCTTCTTGTAATAATTTTTGAAATTATTTTGTAAAGGAAAGAACAAAGACTGATGGGCCTGAAATCTTGCATATCTTGGGGGATTCTATCTTTGGTATTAAACTTATATGTGTATAGTTCCAATCCTCCGGGAAAGAGCCGCTTTCAAAAGCCTTTTGGATAACCGGAACAATGTCAAGGGCTAGTATATGCCAAAACTGTTGGAAAAATCTTCCGGTCATACCATCAGGGCCAGGTGCACTACCCGGGTTGATGCTGTTCATTGCATCAATGATCTCCTGGGATGTAACTGGCGCCATCAGAGTATCATTCATTTCAGGTGATACCTTAGGTTGAATGTGTTGTATAAAATTACTGGTATTACTCTGGTTTGGTGAGCTGTATAGGTACTGGAAGTATTGTGTAGCGATGGAACCTTTAGAACTTTCTAAAGGGCACGTATTTCCATAGTGGTCTAGTAATCCAGTTATGGCATTTTGAGTTCTTTGACCCTTAACCTTATTGTGGAAGAAGCGTGTGTTAGCATCCCCTTCCTTCAGCCATTTTTCTTTGGATTTTTGTTTCCAGAAAATCTTTTCTTCACATGCTTGCTGCATAAGTTGAAGTTTTATACGGCCCATTTTCTCAAAGTTTGGATAAGTTTTATTGATCTCGTGTTGTAGTTTTCCTATGAGAAATTCCATTTCCTGAGCAAAGTTCAGTTGTTTGGACTTTTTCCAATTTAATATCCCTCTTTTACATGAGCGGATACGCTCTAAAATAGTTGGAATATGGCTTTCCAAATTTAATTTCCAACATCTAGTAATAAGTTCGGGGAAACTTTTCTGTTGAGACCATCTTTTATCATAGAAAAACCTTTTAAAGAAGGTGAAGTCATCTGCAGCAAAAGTGGTAAAGATGGGTCTATGATCCGAACCCATAATTTTCAAATACCTCATGTTGGTCTTTGGGAATAACCTCATCAGCTGTTCATTTCCAAAAGCTTTATCTAGTCGAAGCTGAACCCAGTTGTTGTTCCTTAGTCCCATCCATGAAAATATCGGCCCAGTGCTAGGAAATTCCTACATATCATATTCTAGTAAAAACTGTCTAAATTTTTCCATTGTGCGAGGTAAACTAGGGGGTCCTCCCCATTTTTCCTGATTGCTCTGGGTTCCATTGAAATCACCAATGAGGACCCAAGGTGCAGCTCGCTCGTTATTAATATTTCTAATATAATTCCAGACCTAGGGGCGCAGGTGATGAACCGGGTGGCCATATATAAAAGAGACAAAAATATAGTGCATTCCAATACAAAGTTTAGTGTCAATCGTGTTGGGGCTACCTGGAAGTATCACTAAATCCTCTTTAATTTTCCAAAAGATGGCAAGGCCTACACTTCGCCCTCTGGGATCGATAATATATGAGTTTTGGTATCCCATCCATTTCTGTATTTGTATAATATAATCTCTAGTATTTTTTGTTTCCATGAGAAATATATAGTCTGGAAATAAGGAATGCCTTATTTCCTTAAGACGTCAAACTTTCAAGGTATTTCTTAGTGCTTGAAAGTTCCAACTTAGGATACTCATTGATCCTGAGGTGGTTTAAGGGAAGCCACCATACCTTCTTTTATATTAGTACCTCGAAACTCTTGAGAATCATCTAAGGCTTGTATCTTTCTTTTTTTGTGATACTTGATTGACAAGAAGCGGACTCCTGGATAACAACAAAAGCTTCTGTTATTGCCATCTGAGGAGCATTTGTTAAGGGGGTTATATTTGGTCTTTTGGAGGTGTAAGTCTGTTTCAGCTGAGGTTTTCTAGCCAAAGGTACTTGTTCCTTCTCCTCCACGGAATGTGGTTTATGTTGTGCACCACTCATAGCCTCATGAGGAGTTATGTCACATGTATCTTTTAGGGCAGGGGGATGTAACTTTAGAGGACAAGAAGCCGTGTTTGGTGAAGATATGGATATATATTTGTTACGAGAAACTACACCAGGTTTGTCTATTGTGAACCTTTCAGGAGAAGTCTTTAGATAGCAATTACTAGATTCTCCCGAGGGGAAGGACACTTTAGCAGTCTCAGTGAAATCTTGTGTCCTTTTTTCCAGGTAGTGGAGTCTTGGGATCCTGTCTAACTGAAATATTTTGTTTATGTCTTCATTTGAGGTAGCCAACTTCAGATTCCCTCTAATCAGAGTATGAGTGTTGTCCTGTATCTGATGTTGTAGAGTTTCCTGAGCAACTTCCTTACGAGGTGTTAAAGAGGTAGAAGATGAGACTAGCCATGGGCAGTGTACTTTATCATGGGTGACCCTGAAGCAATAGAAGCATGACTTTTTCACCCTTTCAAACTCAAATATTATAGTAATAGTTTTACCATCTGGAAAGCAAAACGCACGGCTTGGTCTCAGGGGATTCTCTAAGTTATACTCGACCTTGACTCTAATATATTCATGTATTTTGGTTTGATTATCATCATGATCTATGTCTATGACTCCCCAATCGTACTCCCCACTGCTTTGAAGAGGTCCAAGGTATGATGTTGTATAGGTATGTTAAACATGCTTACCCAAAGAGGAACTTTGGTAATGCTGTAATCCTCTTCCAAATGTTTTCCTTTCCACAACTATTCCCCATTCATTAAAGTTCCATAGTCCTAGGTTCGTGATTGGCAGTAGGGATTTCTCCGACGGAAATTTGAACTGGAAATGGTCCTAGGAGATTACTGAGCCTATTATTCTTGAGTAAGAACGCCAAATTCGGGGCATAGTCAGCATAACTTTAGCCATATTCTGTTTTTTGGGATTTAGTAATCTCCCCAACAACATGCATTCGGTGGTTTGGTCAGCAATGTAATTTCCATCAACTAGGAGGATTATCGGTTCGTCCTCTGTTAAATTCATTGACTTGAAAGCTTCTGGAAGTGGGATAGTTTTCTGATCCACATGGATCTTCCTTAAAAGCAAAAATTAGTGTTGATCTGTGCTTGCGAAGTGGAAGGTGTAGTTAGTACTTTAGGGGATTTACTAAGTGTGAGATGATTGCATGCAATAGATCTTCGAAATAATTGTTCTTGGAAGCAGAATCAGTTTAGATGTGTTGCATGCAAGTTGATCTTCTTGCTAAAAGATCAAATTGATTCAAATTAGAATGTGCTCCAATTCCGATGAGTGATTATAGTCTCTGGATGATCCCGAAGTGGAGTAAAACTGACAGAGAAGAGTTGATTACAGAAAGTTGGAAATGTATAAAGTAGATTGGTGAGGAGAAGAGGGTCAACAAAAAGCGGTTTTGATCAGTTGGGTTCGGATCTCGAAAAGAGAGATGATGAGAAACATGCATAGATAAGGATGATGATTGAAATTTCAAGGATGCTATGATTCTAAAAGAGGCCAAAAAGAAACAAAATCAGCAACAAGAGAGCTTGATCTGGTGTGTTTAAAATGAGATTGAAAAGATGAAGAACATAAACCAGCAACAGGAGAGCCTAGCCATGTGCGAAGAGATTGGGGTTAGATCATTATTCGCTCGGCGAGTGAATCGGTGGATT
>OVBA01004791.1:0-22183 GCA_900406435.1 Lepidium aucheri
GTGAATTATGGTGTGGTTGATTTTTGGTAGATCTTGGTTGACCTTGGCTGACCTTTGGTGGAGCTGTGGTGGATCTTGGTTGAGCGTTGGTGGAGCTTTGGTAGACGTTGGTAGACCTTTGGTAGACCGTTGGTAGACCTTTGGTAGATCTTCTTGGCAGACCTACGCGAATTTCGTACTGACGTGACACTTTTCATTAATGACATTTTCGTAAATACTTTTTTGTTTACAAATCCGAAAAGGGCAAAATGGCAATTAAAAAAACAAGAGTATTTGAGTAATTAATGATAATTCTACACTATTTGAGTCATTTACCTATAATTCCACCCTATTTGAGTAAATCACCCAATAATTATTCCCACATCTTTAAGGGATTAGTGTAATTATGGATAGTTGAATGTATCTTTTACCTTCTTTGGGTTTAGCTAGGACTGGAAGAGTGGATACGTATTTCTTTAATTCGGAAAAATCATTTCGCATCGTTTATCTCATTTGAAGTTTTTGTTCCTCCGCAGTAATTGATAAAAGGGAAGACACTTGTCTGTTGACCGAGAGATGAATCAAATCAACACGGCAATACGTCAAGTGAGCCTTTAGACTTCCCGTTTTCTTTTTGGAGAAGACAATTCTTGAACTGTCTTGATCTGTTTCAGATTTGCCTCAGTTCCTTTTTATATAACTATGTAACCGAAATTCTCCTCATGTTATTCCGAATGTGCATTTTGCCAAGTTGAATTTCACCTCATACTCATTTAGTTTTTTAAAGCATTGTGCCAGATGATCCACATGATTTTCAACCTTTATTGACTTGACCAACATGATCTTCAACCTTTCTTGACTGGACCAACATGTCATCAATATAGACTGCCATTGTTTGATCGAGTTGATCAGAAAACATTTGTTGACTACTTGTTGGTATGTCACACCTGTGTTCTTCAATCCGAATAACATGAATATATAACAATATGTTCCTCGCTCGATTATAAACAAGGTTTTTTTCTATCTTTCGGGTGCATACTTATCTAATTATATCCTGAGAACGTGTCCATGAACAAGAGAAACTCATTACCTGTTCTTGCCTTGACAATTTGGTCGATGTTCGGTAGAGGGAAGCTATCCTTTGGGTAAGTTTTGTTCAAGTAAGTAAAGTCAACGCATACCTGCTATTTTCCGTTTTTTTTCTGAAATTACGACCGGATTGGCCAGCCACTCGGGATATTGAACCTCAAAAATAGATCCTACATCGGTCAGCTTTTTGACTTCGTAGATTAGTGTCTTTGTCCGTTCGAGACCTAGTTTTTGTCTCTTTTGCTTGATTGATTTCTATGTTCGATCAACGTTTAATTTGTGATTCATTATTCTTGGATCAATTCTTGGCATGTCTTTTGCGGATCATGCGAATCTCTTGACATTCTCTTCTAAGAGCCGAATTAGCTTTCTCGGATATTCTTATCCAAGTTCACACCAATGCTGACACACTTTGCTGAATCTGTCAAGTCGATTTTTATAAGTTCTACTGTTGATTGGTCTGGCTTCTCGAGTGCAGGTTGCTCTAAAATAGCTTTGCCACTGATAGGTGTTGTTATCATGCAAGACTCGTTACATAGTTTCAATTCGGCAATAAAATATGTCTATGACATCTTCAGATCACCTCGTATTGGTGTAGATCCCAATGTCCGTCGGGATTTTTACACATTAATGATAACTCAAAGGAATAGCTTTTATCGCATGAATCCACGGTGTTTCGAGAATAATGTAGTAGATCGGAGGTTTACCAACCACTAATAGTTTAATATATCTCGTAATTTTTGGTACATAAATCGAAAACTTGACAGTTCCTATGGCGTGGATTGAGATTTCATCAAATGCAGTCAGGGTTCTATCTACCGGTTTGAGCTTGATGTCTGGGAGTGCAATGTTATCAAGTGTTTGCTTGAAGATCAGATCTACCAAACTCATTGTATCGATAAGTATCCGAGAACCTCACAATCAGTAACTCGGAGTTTTACGACTAGGGGGTCATTATGAGGGAAAGTTATTCCTTCCATATCTTATACAATTTAGACTATTTCTGCATCAACTAACTTCAGATTTTTTCTTGGAGACGAAGCTTTAGGATTGACTGCAGCTCCAATTTTTTGCTCGTATTTCTTGATCGACCATATAGTATCATTGCATGATTGTAATCCACCCATAATGATGCTGAAATTTGCTCTTGTTGGCTCCAACTTGAGAACTATAACTTTGTTCCTCACCCGCTTTGATTTTTTAGTCGTGGTATCTTCATGATTTTCTAATTTGTTTGCTGCATCTCGTAGCTCTACTTCTTTTTGTTTTGCATATTGAACACCCGTGTTTCTTCCTTAGATACATTCACTTCTCCTTTGCTGGATTTTTTGGCGAAAAGTTCTCGCAGGTGTTTGCATTTTGAAGTTGGATGTGTAACTTGGTTGTGGAGTGCACAATACTCACTCCGGTTATAAGTATTGTTCCACATTTTGTCTCATTGTTTCTTAGCTGGAGTCCCTGTTTCTTCGACTTGAAAAGTTGTGGACATATACCCCTTTCCTTTGTTGTAATGCTGTCTTGGCTCTTGATATTCCTCTTTGAGTCCCATAGCCTCATGAATTTTTGGCGCTTTTGTGCTCTGGTTAAAATTTGCTGCTCTTCGAGATACTGAGTGTGTCTGGCCACTCTGCATAAAGTGTCTAAGACCGTTGCTGGCCGATTTACGAGGAGGACTCGTTCAGTGCCTCGTCGCTGACCATTCTAGTTCTTAAAGCCTCAATTGCCATATCGTCATTCACTTTGGCCTTAGTCATTATTTTTCTAAATATTCTGAGATATGACTTCAAGGACTCATTATACCCTTGTTTCGAGGATTGTAACTCTGCTATTGAGGTGTCTTGATTGACAAATATGGTGTATTGCATCATGAACAATTCGGCCAACTTGTTGAAGCTATCAATTGATCTAGTTGGGAGTTTTGTGAACCACACCAGCGCGTATCCGGTCAAATTTTCAGCAAATTTTTTACTATACCATGTGTCCTCTTGCTCTAGATGGTAGTTTGTTCTGCCCATCATGACGTTGAAAGTGCTCAAAAATTCCAAGGGGTCTGTGGTTCCATTATATGAAGGGCAATGTAGTCTCGGTCCATGATTCACCGAGAGCCTTCTTAACTTTTGTGAAAATAGGGAGTTCAGAGCCTGGGCTACAATTTGCCCAATTTTGGGTGCCGAGTTAGTTGCGTGATGAAATTGTGATCGTATTTTATCCATCATTTCCATGAGAGTTTCTGCGGCTGACATCGCTAGTACGGGTTGCGGTGTAGGAGCATGACCTTGTCTCATTAAGTTGGTCAACTGTGAACTCGATGTTTTGCCGAATAGATTCTTTTTGCACTGGCGAGTACTTCCATAGGAGGTCTGTTTCCTTGCATGGGTAAGTGTTCGGGTCCATATAACCCGGTTCTTGTCTCAATTTGATCGAAACACTCATTGTTTCTTTGTTTTACCATTTCCAACTATATTAGTAATTTTGTAGCGTGGGCACGATATGTACAGGGACATATCGGTCTATACCACTCTAGAAATGTTACGTTTCCAGAAACGTACTAGTCAATCGGTCCCTATATGGATCGATCGATCCGTATGTATCTGAAAAACGTAACACTTCCAAAGTGGTACAGACCTATCGGTTCCTATGCAGAACGATCAGTCTGTACCTCTCTGGAAGTGTTACATATTCCAGAGATGTTTGGATTAATCGATTTGTGTAGGGACCGATCGATCTGTACGATTAGCAAAATATTTTGATGAAAATTCAATTAGGATTGATCGTTCAATATAATAGGGATTGTTAAATCACTAATTAATGAAAAACTCCATGATTATTGTAAAATATAAAGGAAAAAATTAAATCAAATGAAACATGACAGAATTCTCGAGAAGAAACTACACAGAGAAATCTTTCAATTATCTATGAGATTTGAATGATGGATACCACCTTTCTGGATGAGAGTAAACAGAAATAGAAAACTGGTTGCAAACTTGCAAAAGTTAAGCGAGATAAACGGTTTCACTTCTTACAAATCCAGAAAGAAGTAGAGAGACATGTAACGGGTCGTTTCAGTTCTTACTCTTAGATTGAATAATGGAAGCCACCGTCTGGATGAGAGTCAAAACTAATAGACACGTGGCAGCCAGAGTTGCTGTTCCTGTCCAGAGGTTACGGAAGTACACTCGTCGGAGAAGGCCCCATGATCTATTAATCCGATTTTTATAATGAGCATTGACTTGAATTGCTATATCCGAATAGTACGAGCCATTATCGATGATACCCAAATTGAAGTTGTTCACCATGTCCGCCACCAATCCATCTTGCCCAATCCAATTCACTATTATCCCTTATAAAACCAAAACACCACGAATCAACACACGCAGACAAACAAAGACCTTTTAAGGTTTAAAGAGTTACCTTTCTCTGCAAGCAACTCGACATCTTTATGAGTGTCAATAAGATGATCTAAAAACATAACATAGTTAGACACGTGGGAGGCGTAAGGGTAATGACATTGCTCAAGAGCCATTGCATTTCTGAAAAATATCTCCATTCCATCTTCAAACTTTAAACCAGGCATCTCTAAACAACCATTCTCGAATCTCACATTCAATGAGGGACCGAATTCCTCTGATAGCTTAAATTCCAATCCTCCACTATATAGCTTATCCGCAGTATGCATATGTTTTATGGGATTGTATCTCCTTTGAGCAATCTCTGGAAGTGACTCTACATGGAGAAGCCTAAACAGATCAGTGAACTGACTGAACTTTGAGCTGTTTTTGAGATAATCTTTGATTCCATAAAATCCGATGACTAATTCGCGGAATGTCTGGTAAGAAGAGAGTGTGAGTGTAGGGACGATTGGATCGAAGAGCTTCTCGAGGATGACGTAAGGAAGTTGTTTTTCGAGCAATAAAAGATCTTGGTTGACTATGTATTGAAGACAAGGGTCGTCGTTGAGAGGATCCCCCGTTTTCTCTGATTTTTCAAATAACATTCTAGAAATATACTCTATTATGAAAACAGAGTCATGTAGGATCATGTCCACAAACTGTTGAGATTCAATCCAGGCGGTTGATTCTGAGTAGCTTGCCCTGATCATCACTTCGTCTTCTTCGATTATTTTTCTGAGTCCATCAATGGTTTGTTTGCCTTCAATCTTTTGTGCAAATTCGGCTAGGTAAATCTTCTTATGCTTCTCCATGTTTAAATAATCCATTGACTTTGTATTTGTTATATCTCCGTGAGACTTGAGAGCTTGAAATTTCAAAGAATGGTGAAGAGGACCAAGAATGACTAATTGGGGAGTATATGCTTCCGGGTTTACTTTTCGTATACTATTAGGGACTCTATAGATGCAACAGTGTTCCAAATTTCTCGGAACTAGCCACATCCCAGGAGCATGTTTGTTCAGCTCAGGAATCATGCCCAATTCGAGATCAAAAATTTGGTCTCTTGTTTCACTGTCGGAACCAAGCTTGACTTTGGAATCTAAGGTCTTCCGAACTTTTAAGGAAGCCATGGGAGAAAAAAAAGGAAGAGGAAAATACAAATGAGATGGAAATTTCTCTCTTACTGAAAGTAGATAACAAATCTTATTGATTTCACACTTTCACACCTTACCAATATAATATTTATTTCATTTATTCGGAAATTTTGTCTCCGTACTCTTTTAAAATTTACTAAGAACAAAAAAAGTCAATATCATAATGTCGGAGTTTGTCGGAACTGTGTACCACTGAGTATCCTGTGATAGTAAATTTGGTAACAAGTCTTCCTGGTAAACTATTTACTTACCGCAAAATCTAACCTATCATTCAAGATTTTTGGAAGGATCTATCAATAATTAAGGAAATAATTATGATGAAATTTGAATATTATTTTAGGATTTTCTTTTAACAAGTAATCATTAGATCGACAAAATCTGATCTATAGTCTAAGCTTTTCAACTGGAGTTGGATAAGATTCGAACTCACCACCTAGTGTCTAACTAATTATTGTAACCCCAATTGTTGAATGTTTTCGAAATATTTGGTTAAAATATTTAAGATTCATCGGATGATTCAAATACACGGAAAACAGCCGAAATCTACATAAATTTTTGATTTCATGCCAATTCATACACAAACTCGTGTGCTAGACTTAAACCTAATTTCATTCATCAAAATTGTAATTTTCATACACGAACTATCATTTTTGGCCAAAATCAAAGTTGACCGTTATCTCCTTCAGTCAACCGTTAACGTGAAACGTGTATGACTGAAAACTATGGCATGTGTAGGGTCAAATAAATTTTATTAAAATAAAATCAAAATAAATTAAAATAAATTATAATAAATTCTAATAAATTATATAAATTAAAATAAATTATTTTAAAGTTAAAATAAATTATTTTAAATTGAAGATAAATTAAAATTAATGACATAAATTAGAATAAAATAAAATAAATAAACATAAATTATTTTAAATTGAAATAAATTAGTATAAATTGAAATAAATAAATAAAACAAATTTAGATAAAAATATAAAATAAATTTAAATAAATCAAAACAAATTAAATTAAAATAAATTAATTTTTCCAATTCTTTCCTTTCCTTGATGGTTATTTCCACAATAGTGAATACTTTTGCTTCTTCCAAGTCTAATAGTTTTGCTGATGAAGGGTGAATGAAAACCGGTTGGCCAACTGGAAAGAGTCCTGGCTCCCTATCAGCCACAAACATGGATTGACCATCGATTTGCCAAACTTTTTGCTGCAATATACTCTTTCATGTGATAGGACATAGAATTCTTATCCGGACTGATTTTGGTCCTTGCTTAGAGATGGTGATGTCTCGCTTATGGCGGCTCCATATCCTATTCAAAATTGCAAATATTGCACCTTTAGACAGAAGATTTCCCTGAAACTGACCTATTATGAACTCGGTCCATCTATGTTTGTTTTTGAGGAGTACCTCATTGGGGATTTGGACACATAGTTCACATGATTCAAGTACATACGGTTGTGCTTGCTGTAGTATGTTGCTCGAAGAACCTAAAAACATGTCCTTCCAAGTGAGTTTGGTAGCTTCCAAATCGCTTTATTTCACTCTCTATAAGATTTTAAATGACTAATATTTGATATATTTCTTCCATTTTTGATATTCAATTTTCATATTTTTCAACAACATACCTACTAAAACGTCAAAATTTTAGTTTATTACAAATTATTTAAATTTATTTCAACTTATTATACTTTTTTATTTTTTATTTTATTTTATGTATTCATTTTATTTTATTCTAATTTATGTAATTTATTTCAATTTATTTTTAATTAAAATAATTTATTTTAATTTATTTTCAATTTAAAATAATTTTTTTAGATATTTTAATTTATCTTCAATTTAAAATAATTTATTTTAATTTATTTAATTTATTTTCAATTTAAATAATTTATTTTAATTTATTATAATTTATATAATTTATTTTATTTTATTTTGATTTTATTTTAATAAAATTTATTTGACCCTACACGTATCACATTTTTAGTTATACATGTGTCACGTTAACGGTTGACTGACGGAGATAACAATCAACTTTGATTTTGGCCGAAAAAATAATTCATGTATGAAATTTACAACTTTTATTAATAAATTAGATTTAAATCTGACACACGAGTTCATGTATAAATTGACATAACATCAAAAATTCATCTAGGTTTCGACCGTTTATCCTTCAAATACATCCCCTAAATTAATGGTGAGTGATAAGAGAACAGAATTCATCTATTTTTAATTTAAGATAACCTGATTGGATAAAAGTTGAATATGCCTTTTCTATACCATTTTAGTTTATCATTGATGAAAATATAATTCCAAAATATATTTTAATTCAATAAGCGAGAAATATCAAATCTTAAAATCATGTTTTCCAGAGTATGACCATAACAATTATTCCAAATTCAAACAATAAAAAATTCTATTTTAATTAATTATAAATTGTGTGTAGATATCATCGTCTTCTACACAATTTTTTCTACCATTGTTAATAAAACCTGTATGAAAAAGTTTTAATTAATGAAAATTTAACAATTACTGAAAACATTATAAAAAATATTATGTGGTAAAATGGCATCAAATTATTTTATATTTTTAAAAAATTTAAAATGTGAGAGTGTGTGCTTTGTTTATTTAAAATATAATTTTTTGAGAAGTTGTAAAACCACCATTGTTAAACAATAATGATTAGTGAAGGTTGATAAATTGTCCGAGAAATATATCATACTAAATAATTTCATATTTAATTGGTTTTCGAGATGGACGATTAGGATCAAAAATTAAAATGAATGGCAGAGATTTGTCCTAAATTGTAAATAAGTTTTGTTTTTGGGGCAATTTGTAAGTATACTCCGGCTTTCATATGTAGAGATTTGATTGATGTTTAATTATTTTAACGGATTCAGTGTATTTGTGGATAGTTAAGTTAATCTTTTAGTGATGTATTGTAGAATTACTTCTTGTGGTATGAATATATTTACGCTCTGCTTTCCGTATCTAAACAACATACGGCTATACATGATACAATTTGACCATGGATTTGATGTCCAGTTCTTCGTATCTATCATTTCTATAACTTTTATTAGAGTTTAATTTTACTAAATTCATACGACGCAGTGCAAAATAGGATTACAATATTTTCTCCAAATAAAAAATCTACAACTTCACAATAACTTTTGAAACCATAAAAGATAAGAAACGATCAGGGAGAACTGCAAGTGGTTGATACAGGTCAAGCGGATGAGTTGGTGGCAGGGGCTGGAGATAAAGACCGGCATCCTAGTGATCCTCCGGAGAACAATGGGTCGTGGGCGGAGAAAGTGGTACAATGCCTTCTGCTGAAAGTAGGCTTTCTAAGAACTTTGTTGCTGAGAAATTGAAAATGAACCATCCAAAACTAGACAGTGAGGCTGAAGTCACAGTGGGAAGGAGGTTTTGGATGTGATGATCGGTTGTGGGATAATTGTATGTTGGTGAAGGTCCTTGGTCAGAATATGGTGATTGTCCTCTTAACCTCTGAAAAGGACGACCAAGGTCAATGGTGATCTCTTTGTTTCTATAGACTATTAACAATGGTTTCATTTTTCAACACCCTTCACATCATATTTTTTCTTCCAAATTATTTTATCTCTTTTCCACCTCAAAATTCAACACTCATACATTTTTTCTTCTCTACAATTTTGTTTTAAGAAAATTAACACCATACCCCACACTAATTCTATTTTATATTTCTATTTATTATATTTGTGATTCATTTTTATATGTATAAATTAGGTCTTATAAATAATAAAAAATTTAAATAGAAAGAGTCATTTTAAAACAAAGAAAAATATTAAAACTTAACATACAATGATGATGAATAGTAGAAAATATGATTTTTTGTGTGTGTCCGAATTGAGTGAAACTAGTCTCAATTGATAGAGAATGAAAAATGATAAATTTTGGTATAAAATTTCATAAAATTATATTAAATATCTTATAAGATAATTGTTCCTAAATGATTGAGGTGAAAAAAATAATTTGTAATCTAAATAACGAATCACAATGCGACGCCTGTCTTATCTATTTGTAATTAAAAAAAAGGCAACCAATGACAAAACAGCACCTGTCCTGGTTTTGTAAATTCACGGTGTTGAAAGAGATTCACGTTGTTGATGCAAAATCAGCCAAACTCAAACCATTGTAGGACTCAAAATTTATTCAACAATTGAATTTTTTGTTTCAACACCCAAAATCAAACCATTCTAATCTATGAAGGGCTTTCAAATATTTGCTGCAAGTGTGGTATTATATGCGATTCACTCTTGTCCTTTGAAGGAACCTTAAGTTAATACAGAAATTCCGGCAACACAAGTGATAACACTAGTGGTAGAAAAGTCTAGGCTGGTGGAGCAATCAAGTGTATCTCTTCACGGTGGTTAGAAGATCAGGAAAGAAAGTGTCAGCTAAATCGAACTAGAGTCAATCTAATGATGTTGTCGCTGGTACTTCGAGAGAACCGAACATTGTCTAAAATTCCAATCTCTTGGATCCAGAATCTTACCTTATATGGTGCTTCTCTTAAAACTGATCATGAAAAAGGTTATAGGGCCAATTCAAGCTAGTTTTCTACATGGTCGAATGAGTGTAGATAACATTGTAGAAGTTCAAGAGGCTGTTCACTGTATGAGAAAGAAAGCAAATACGTAAGGGTTGGATGTTATTGAAACTCGATCTCGAGAAAGCATATGATAAGATTAGATGTGACTTTCTTGAAGATACTTTGCAAGCTGTTAACCTACCAAATGAGTAGATTAATTGTAAAATGTCTAAGTGGTGGGTACGTTGTCAGAGAAGGTAGAAAACTTCTCCGTAACAACACTATTCTTCAAGAACTTGATCTCCTTCTTAATCTCCTTATCGTAACATGATAGTTAGAGGTGAAATTGTGTCTCTTAGTCCACTAAGGATCCACTAATGATCGGCCAACATTGAAAACAAGGAAGACCTCGGCCAGAACGGGCATCCACTATACATGGGCCTTGTTGGAGGCTCACCAGCAACGTACGCCATGTCATTCATTACGAGTAAGGGATTCGTCCTTGACGAGCCTTACACCTACAATTACAAGACCAAAAAAGACGATGTACATTGTCGGTTCTACGGCAGACCAAGCCTGTACACACTCATGCCGAATGCATGAGGATGCAGCCCAAGCTCCTCTAGAGGCGCTCGAATCAAGAGGGAGAGCTTTCTTGAGACTTAGAACCTAGACTTAGATTAAAACCCTAGATTTAGAATTCATGTTGTGACACTCTTCGGCAGCTTTGTAACTCATTTTTCTCGCTTAATAATATGAAATATTTGACTTTATTTTTTTAATCTTTGTGCTAAATCACCTTCAATAATGCTAGATAGAAGAGAGAAGGAGATTTCTATATGTACATGTAGCAAAAAGATGACAAGCCAACATCTGCCCCCTGAAACGAGCAAAACCCATCCAGATGCCAAGACAACACCAATGGGGCCACCTACCCCAAAAGCATCACCGGCTATAATGAAGACCGTCCGTCTAGCCGAAACCCTGCCCTAAGTCGAGCAGAGCAAACCCAAAACAGTGGCGAACACATGCACCAAGAACCAATCGACCTCATCGACCGCGGAAGAAACAATCTGGTTTATATAGATTAGAAAAATCCTAAATATAACTACTTGATCTAATCTACTTTGATAGCTTTTAACTCATGCTACATTTTTCAAACTTATCTTAACAAATTCCTCAAATAGTGAAGAGAGTAGAAAGAAGATTTTATATCTTACTAAAAAGAGTTGGAGGAGAAGGATATTTGGAGATGAAGGGAACTTACATGCCTCACCTTTTATATTCCTCACGATGGAAATTATGCTATTCTTTTTTGTGAATGTAAATTTATCGTAAGTAAATTGTTCTCGGTTGTTGAATCATTGTTGATTTGCACGAAACCTCAACTATTACAAACAAAATTAAAAAATCTGATTTGTTTTGTATAAGATGAAAAGAAACGTGAATAATCAGTTTATGTATTTCCATTTGCTGCGCAAAAAAAAAACCAAGAGAGAATTAATGATGAGAGAGATGGGGTCCCTTTCTCATCATGATTCACAGGACACCATATTTTGTAGACAGTTTTTGGAAGGCCTTTGATCGCTATTCCGGTCTCGGTGGGTTTCTTTTCCGGACTCTCTAGAAAGAGCTTTTATGGTGCCTCGAGGTGTTACACAGAGCCTCTCTGCCCTTCACTATGAGATTGAAGCGGTGTTGTGGGCTATGGAGTGCTTCTCTCCATTAAGCAAACAGAAATTGAGATGACGACTATTAGGATAATTAAATTGTTGGTTTAGTCTTTTTCATTCTATTAACCGGTTGGTTAACATACACTAATTACTGGTTATCTCTTCTAGACTTATTATATAAGAGCCTCTCTAATATTGGTTATCTCTTTGGTTCTTCTTCTATGTTGCTAATATGGTATCAGAGTAGTAGAGAAGATCAAACTTCTACTGTAACTTGATCTATCTTCTTCATTTCTCAGCTCACCACCTTCGGTTAATCAATTTTTTCTTGATTAATTTCTATCTTTTTCATTGTCGATTCTCTGGTTATTTCACCAAGAATCCGTTTGTTCGAAGTTCCACTTTTGGATTCTTTCATTGGTTATTGGCCACTTATAGTTTATCATCATGGTCTCTGTGAGGCGTTTCCCAAAAAGAGCTACTCAAGGAGTTTGTTCAGCTAAATCAAAGAAATCGGTGAGAACATACAAGTCGAGTTCGCCGGAGAAGAGTCCACCTCCTCTTGAAGATGCTCAAAACTCTACAATTCCAAAGAGCTCAACTTTGATTGATGCAAAATCAAATCTTGTGGATAACGGGAAAGAAGAGCTTGAGTTCGAAGGGATTCAATACTCTCCGTATTACTTGTCAAGTGGTGACAATCCTGGCATTTCTTTCATCTCAGAGGTACTAGATGGAACTAACTATAACACATGGAACCTTGCTACTACGATTGCTTTAGATGCAAAAAATAAGCTCGTCTTTGTGGATGGTTCTTTGCAGAGACCAAATAGTTGGCATCCTCATTACAAAATCTGGTCTAGATGCAACTCGATGGTCAAATCTTGGATCTTGAACTCTGTGGCTAAGGAGATATACAGAAGTATCCTTCGTTTCAACGATGCCTCAGAAATTTTGAAAGATCTGTTAACGCGTTTTCATAACACGAATTTGCCTCACTCTTATCAACTCACAAAGTAGATTTGGTCTCTACAACAAGGGTCTCTCAATCTTTCAGCTTACTACACAAAACTGAAGACTTTATGGGACAAACTTGAAGGGTCTGATTGCATAAAAACGTGTGGTTATTGTCAGTGTTGCAAAGATATGTCACGCAGAACAGAAAATAACAAGATAATCAAATTCCTCGCTGGCTTGAATGAGTCCTATACTAATGCTAAAGGTCAGATAATCATGAAGAAAACTAAACCTACTCTTTCTGAAGTCTACAACTTGCTGGATCAGGATTACAGCCAGAGAAGTCTACAAAACAATCAACTAGCTTCAGCTTTTGAAGTTTCAGTTGCGGATGAAGTAACAGCAGCACAAATAAGTGCAAACAAGACAAAACAAAATTCTCAAAGACCCATATGTTCTCATTGTAGATATGTAGGACATACAATTGATAAATTCTATAAAATCCATGGTTACCCACCAAGTTTTAAGCACAAGCAAAAGGGTACAACACCAAAGCCAGCAGTTGATCAACTCACACTTACAGATGGTTCCGCAGCAGAAAATGGGGTAGCAGAGTTATTATAGACAATCTCTAAAGATCAGATTGAAGGAGTAATGGCATATTTTCCAATTCCGACAATTGGATAGTAGACACTGGTGCAACACATCATGTTTGCCACACCAAAGATCTGTTTGATAATCTCTGCACCACCTTTGATTATACCGTGACTTTGCCTACAGGAATGAATGTCAAAATCTCTGGAATTGGTCAAGTCAAAATGAATGAGTTGTTGGTTCTGAATAATGTGCTGTTTATTCTGGATTTTAGGTTGAGTCTTCTTAGTGTGAGTCAGCTCACTAAGGATGTGAAATGCATGCTTATTTTTGATGAGATATCATGTATTATACACGATCCTATGAAGGGATCGATGATTTGAAAGGCTGAGCAAATAGGGAATCTCTACATCTTGGATCAAGCATCAATTCAAAGTCATAGTGTCAGTTTTATGTCAGCGTCTGTTAATGCTTTAGTAGATAAGAGTCTTTGGCATCATAGGCTGGGTCATCCCTCCTACACAAGAGTCAATGTATTGTCAAACATTCTTGGTTTGCAAAAGATGAAAAAGATACTTTTCATTGCACAATCTGTCCTCTTGCCAAACAAAAGAAACTTCCCTTTGTCTCTCACAATAACATGTGTTCAACAGCTTTTGAGTTATTACATATTGATGCATGGGGACCCTTCTGGGTTCCAACAACAGAAGAATATCATTATTTCCTCACAATTGTTGATGACTATAGTAGAATGACTTGGGTGTATCTTCTAAAAGCAAAATCAGACGTGTTGACAATATTTCCAGACTTCTTGACAATGATAGAAACACAATACAAGGCCAAAGTGATGGTAGTAAGAGCAGATAGTGCACCAAACTCAGATTTGATGCTTTATACAAATCAAAGGGAATATTTGCATTTCATTCTTGCCCAGAAACTCCAAAACATAATTCTGTAGTAGAGAGAAAACACCAACACATCTTAATGTGTCCAAATCTTTGATGTTTCAAAGCCAAATACCATTAGAATACTGGGGAGGTTGTGTTTTAACGGCAGTATTCTTGATCAATAGACTTCCAAGTGCAGTCTTGAAAGAAAAATATCCTTATCAAGTTCTCACTTCAAAGCTTCCAAAGTACAATGACATGAGAGTATTTGGTTGTCTCTGTTACCGATCAACCTCTTCTAAAGATTGAAACAAGTTTCAACCAAAATTAAAACCAAGGGTGTTCCTTGGTTACCCTCTTGGGTATAAAGGTTATAAAACTTTGAATTTGGAAACAAATGAGATTTCTATATCACGGAATGTAGTCTTCTATGAAGACATTTTTCCTTTGAAAGATAAGAATCAAACGGGTCCAGATCTTCACAATCTTCTTCATGAGAATACATGTCACCATTTATTAGAGCATAATGATACATCTGAATTAAATGTAGAAGAGGATTTGGGTATCACTAAGTGAAGCGTGGATATTGTAACAAATTCTGCAACAAATTCTACTTCAGATAACTCTTCACACATGTCAAGTCAGATGAAACCATTGATTATAGATTCAGACAATGACTTCAGTGAAACACGGAGTGAGAGTACGAGCTCAAAACCTCAGATCATCAATGATCCTAAACCAAATAGAACGGCAAGAAGCCCACCAGCTTACCTGCAGGATTACTACTGCAACAACAACAATACCACAATCCCTTATCCTTTGATCAACTACATATCTTATGCACATCTTTCTGAAGAATATAAAGCGTACATAAATGCCGTAACTTTTCTTAGTGAACCAAGGTTTTTTGATCAGGCTAAAATTTTAATGAGTGGCTAGATGCCATGAATGAAGAACTGATTGCATTGCAGAGATCAAACACTTTGGAAATCTGTTCATTGCCTCCTGATAACGTGTTGTAGGTTGCAAGTGGGTCTACAAGACAAAGTTGAATGCAGATGAAACCTTAGAAAGATACAAAGCAAGGTTAGTGGCTAAAGGGTATACACAACAAGAAGGAATAGACTATGTAGACACATTCTCTCCAGTTGTTAAAATGAATACAGTCAAGACTCTATTGTC
The DNA here is from genome assembly GCA_900406435.1 of Lepidium aucheri. Lineage (NCBI taxonomy): Eukaryota > Viridiplantae > Streptophyta > Magnoliopsida > Brassicales > Brassicaceae > Lepidium > Lepidium aucheri. The sequence goes on from OVBA01004791.1 coordinate 15,473, forward strand.
AGTTGCTGTAGCTAAAAGATGGAGTTTGAGTCAAATTGATGTCTCCATTGCCTTTCTTAATGGTGAGATATATATGAACCTTCGTCCACGATATAAACCTAAAGATGGTGAAGTCTTATCTCCTAGTGCAGTTTGTAAATTGAAGAGATCAATTTACGGTTTAAAGCACGCTTCTCGACAATGGTTTCTCAAGTTTAGTGAAACCTTGGAAGCTCTGAATTTCTAGAAATCACACACGGATCATACTTTTTTCATTAGGAACGCTGCAGGTCATTATATGGCAGTACTTGTATACATAGATGATGTAAGCATAGCATCTAATAATGATTCTGATATGGATCAGTTACGGCAGAATTGAAATCAGTTTTCAAACTCAGACATCTTGGTCCTTTGAAGTACTTTCTCAGATTGGAAATAGTAAGATAAAGTTCAGGGATCAATCTTTGTCAAAAGAAATATACATTGGAATTACTTGATGATGCAGGAATGTTAAGTTACAGACCTTCTACAATTCCAATGGATCCAAGTCTAAAGTTAAGTCTCGATAACAAAGAAGATCCTTTGAAAGAGCTAGAACAATATAGCAGGCTTGTTGGGAAGATGATGTACTTAACCATAACAAGACCTGACATAACCTTTGCGGTAAACAAATTGTGTCAATACACCTCTGATCTAAACTTTCTCACTTACAAGCAGCTCATAAGTGCTTCATTACTTAAAAGGGACAATAAGACTTGGTCTGTTCTACTCATCTACAAGTGATTTGACACTCAAAACATACACAGATGCAGACTGGGGATCTTGCACAGACACACGAAGATCGACTTCAGGCTATTGTATGTTTTTAGGATCAACTTTAATTGCTTCGAAATCAAAGAAACAGTAGACTGTTGCTCTTTCTTCAGCTGAGTCAAAGTATCGAGCAATGGGACTTGCAGTGAAGGAGGTTCAATGGTTAGTAAATCTGTTAAAGGAGTTGCATGTTGAACATTAAAACCAGTTGCTTTCTACTGTGATTCTATTTCTGCAATTCATATTGCAAACAATCCAGTATTTCATGAGAGGACAAAACATTTGGAACGAGATTGCCAAACAGTCAGAGAGAAGATACAATGTGGATTGATAAATACTACATGTCAGGACAGGAGATCAATTGGCTGATGTATTTACAAAAGCTCTCTTGCCTACTCAATTCAAGAAGCTAACGAGCAAGATGTCACTTAAGTCCATATATCTGTCATCTTGAGGGGGATATTAAAATATTTAATTATTGGTTTAGTGTTTTTCATTCTATTAACCGGTTGGTTAACATACACTGATGGTTGGTTATCTCTTTTAGGCTTATTATATAAGAGTCTTTGTAATATTGTTTTACACACGATTCAATGAAAATCAATTTCTGTTTTCTTCTTCTTCTTCGCAGCTCTATGCATAGTTCTTTGGTTCTTCTTCTATGTTGCTGAGATATAGTGAAGATCTTCTCTATTTTTGAGGATTGGCCAACTTTCAAGATTTACCATGAGGAATTTACTAGATTACGTTGTCTTTTTAGATCCTTTTCTCTACATGTAATTCCAGGTTTCATGAATCATAAAATTAATTTTTTCGCGCGCAATCTTAGAAAGATAGCTAACGATTCAAGCTTTGTCACGAGCACTTAATGAATGAAATATTGAGTTAGACAAAAAAAAAGAGAAAGAGATGGGATGCATATGCATAGTTTGGTTGGATGAGGAGACGGGCACAACACTTCTATTTTGGGCAACAGTAACCTATGTTTCATGGTATTTGCAATCATTTTTTTTGTTATCAATATTACTCAATGAATTAACAAGGTGTGATTCATAATCTAAATGTTTTAACAAGACTTAATCCATAGTATTTGCAATTATCTAAGAAATTAGACACTTATATATATATATATATTGTATATTAAAGTAAGAGACACTTTTATTTTGGACGTGCTATAAACTTTAGGATATAACTAACATATAGTTAGAACTACCCTTTAAAATAGGCATAAGACTGGTTTTGTTCAAATTTTATATAAAATTTAAAATTTATAAAGATTTAATAGAAAAAGTCTAAAAAGTTAAAATTTAGTATATATATATATATATTGGTTACAATTTTGTTATTGATTGGTTATGATACGTGTTAGGATTTTATTTTTGGGGTACATAAATTTATGACATGATTTGGTACTTTTTTGGGTTTAGTTCATTTAATTCGGTATTTTGGTTATTTTGATATAAGACTTATTTATATATTTTATTTTTTTGGATAAAATTTGGTTCAGTATAGATCGAGTTCATGATCGGGTATTTATATAAAAATTTAAAAATTAAGAAGGATTTAATATAACAAACTCTAAAGTTTGATTCTTGTTCGGGTTTGAGTTTGGTTTTTCAAAGATTGAGGACCCATTGAGATAATTTGTCGGGTTTGGTTCCTCTAAGGTTAATTTTAGTTCAGGTTTTGGACGTTAAAAACAATATCACAAAAATAATATTCAAAATATCAACACAGGTCTAAAAACTTAATAAACACAGGTTAAAAAACAATCAAATCTCACGCTATAGTGTAAGTATAATCCTAGTATATATATATATATATAGATATATCTAAATTTCTTTATAAAAATAAGTTCAAAATTTCTCCTTTACTATAAGACTAGGATTATACATGCGTTATAATGCGGGATTTGATTGTTTTGAATGTTTAAATAATCCATGTTCATTTAGATAATTAGATCCGTGTTGATATTTTAAAACATTTTTTCGAAATATTATCTTAAAAGCCCGAACCCAAGCCGAAACTGATCCGAATTAGAGGAAACAAACTCAGCAAAATATCCAAATAAATCATAAATCTATGTACCCAAACACAAACCTCGAACTTAAACTGGAACCAAATTTTAGTTTTTAGAGTTTTTCTATTAGTTTTTCTTTAATTTGAATTTTTATATAAAAATATCTGAACTCGAACTCGATCTATACCAAACCGAATAATATCCGGAAAATAAAAACACCCGAATAAATCTTAAATCAAAATAACCAAAATACAGAATCAGAGGAATCGAACCTTACAAATACCCGAATATGGTTTTACATCAATGTAACCGGAAAACTGAATCCAAACCTGAACCAAAATCAAATCAAGAACCGAATTTGTATCTGATATATTTTAAGTAAATTTAAGTTTTTTTTAGAGTTTTCTTAATAAATTTTTATTAATTTTGAATTTTGTATAAAAATCTGTAATGAAACTTACCTTAATCCTATTGTTAAAGGTTGTTATGAACTTTAAGTTAATTTTATCCTATAGTTATAATACATATAACACGAAAGTGTCTCCCGCTTTAACATATAAGACTAGGATTTAACCCACACTATAGCGTGAGATTTGATTGTTTTTTTAACTCGTGTTTATTTGGTTCTTATATCCGTGTTGATATTTTGTATCCCAAAACTCGAACCGAAATCAACCCAAACCAAATTCGACAAAATATCTCAATGAGTTCTAAATCAATATATTTAGAAAATCGAATCCAAACCCAAACCGGAACCAAATTTTAAATTTTCTATTAAATTTTTTAATTTTTATATTAAAATGCTCGAACTCGATCTATACATAACCAAACTTTATCCAAGAAATCTATGTATCTTGAAAAATTGAAACTAAATCCAAACCGCAACCTAATAAGGAACTAAATTTTAGAATTTTGAATTTATTTTTTGTAAATTTTAAATTTTTATATAAAACTAGTTGAACCCAAACTCGATCTATACGAAACCAAACTCTAACCGAGAAATAAAAATATTCGAATAAGTCTTAATCAAAATAACCAAAATATCAAATTAAATGAACTGAACTCGGTAAAATACCAGAATATATCCTAAATCTATGTATCCGAAAAATTGAATTTAAATCTGAACCAAAACAGAAACAATAACCAAATTTGTAACTAATATAATTTTACTAAATTTTAGTTTGTTAGGATTTTTTCCATTAAATTTTTATTAGTTTTTAATTTATATATATAAATCTGTAAGAAAATCTAGTTTATGCCTATTTTTAAGAGTTGCTACAAACCATAGATTAATTTTATCCTAAAATTTATAAAACTGTTAAAATGAAAGTGTTTTCCGCTTTAATATATAAGATAAATAGCAATCATAATTATTGAACCTTTGCACATGTTACCAACAAAGAAAATTTAATTTAATTTATTTGCACATATTCTATTTTTTGCTTATTCTCAAATTTCCTAAAATTAGAAACGTCAATATCCTTATTTTTCGTATAATTAACTAAATGGATAGGATATTCTAAAAATCTTGAATGATAGGAACAAACTACGAAAAATAAGGATATTGACGTTTTTGATTTAGGAAATTTGAGAATATGAAAAACCATACAAAATTTGCAAATAATTAAATTAAATTTATTTGTTGGTAACTTGTGCAAACTTTCTATGAATAAGACTGCTATAGTAAGGGAGAAATTTCGGACATATTTTTATGAGGAATTTTAAGAAATGTCTTTTTTAGTGTACACTTTTTTTACAAAAATGTCTTTTGAAATTTGTCTTTGTAAAAATGTCCTTCATTAATAATTAATGACGAAAATACTCTAAAAAAACTTTTTTATAAATTTTTTTGTCACAAAAAAATATTTCCACCAAAAAACAAATTTCTCCGCGAAAAAAAAGATTTTTCCGGTAAAAGAAAAAATTTTCCGCCAAAATTTTTATAAGTTCGCTTATAAAACTTTTCACAATGTTTATAAACACCTTATAAATTTTTATAAATGCCTTATAAATTTTAATAAACACCTTATAAATTTTTTATAAACACTTTATAAATTTTATAAGTTTTTGGAACCGGGTCTAGCACAATGAGTTTTAAAATACAACGTTCCTGATGAAAGAGTGAGAGAGAATGAGGAAGGACACTTGTAAGATGAATTGAAGTAAAAGTAGTTAACTTTGACAAGTAGAGATGATTGCCGAATAGAGTGTTCTTATTAGCTTGATGTATGCCAAAAAATCGATCTCTCTTTCGAAGGATATGCTCTTCTATTTATAAATCATAGATGCGGTTACAGAGTATATATAATTAAGGAAGATTTACAATTATGTTGATAAAATCAAATCTAGTAAGATTCATGCTAGATTTATAGAAATTTTTCATGTTGGAATAGGAAAATTTCCATTTCTTTGTTGAGCTGACGTGTCATCCGACTTATCTTCGAATTTGAAGAACTTTCGAGACGAGACTTTGCTGAGTTGATGAGGGTATCCGAGTTGAGGCTTCGATGCTTGCTACTAGTTTGTTTCTTGGTATTTCACCGATTGTTTCCCGTGGACCGAAGTAGGATCTCGGGTCCACCTCCAACATAAGCTCTCTTATAAAGTCTTATAAACTTTTATAAACACCTTATAAATATAAATACCTTATAAATTTAATAAGCTACCTTATAAAGCCTTATAAATTTTTGAAACACCTTATAAATTTTATAAACACGTTATACATTTTAATAAAAAGCTTATAAATTTTTATAAATACCTTATGAATTTCTAAAAAGAACTTATAAATTTTTTATAAACACCTTATAAATTTTATAAGCTCTTTTATAAAGCCTTATAAATTTTGTAAGCTCTATCATAAGGCCTTATAAATTTTATAATCTCTCTTATCAAACCTTAGAAATTTTATAAGCTCTCTTACAAAGCCTTATAAATTTTATAAACTCTCTTATAAAGCCTTATAATTTTTATAAGCTCTTACAAGAAATTTTATAAACTCCCTTATAAATATTTTTGGCGAAAAAAATGTTCGTAAATGGAAAAAAATTTGGCGGAAAAATATATTTCTTGGCACGAAAAAGTTTCTATGCTTGTTTGGAGACAAAGGAGATGGTGACAAAAACACCAAGTACTTCCACAATTGTGTGAAAAGCAAAAAAGTAAGAAACAGGATCCACACGCTCCTTGATAATGATGATCAAGAGCAATTCTCTGAAGGGTCTAAAGGCAGTTTAGCAATGGATTACTTCAGGGACTTATTTACTAGCACACAACCTCAGAGGTTAGAAGAATTGTTTGAAGGTTTCGAACCTCCAGTAACAGATCAGATAAGAAGTCAGCTCACATGAGGTGTAAGTGATTAGGAGGTCAAATCTACGGTTTTTGCTATTAATGCAGATAAGTGTCCTCGTGCAGATGAGTATACTGCAAAGTTTTATCAGCAATTTTGTGATATAACTCGGTCAGCTCTTATAAAGGAAGTCAAAGCTTTCTTTGATACTGCAACCTTCCCTACTGAGTGGAACTTCACACACATTTTCTTAATTCTGAAAGTCCTAGCGCCTAAACGAATGACCGAACTATGGCCAATTAGCTTGTGTATTGTGCATTACAATATTATCTCCAAGATACTCTGTGCCGCCTGAAGAGGATACTACCGAAGATTGTATCAGAGACGCAAGGAGCCTTTGTCTCTGGACGTCTAATATCCGCCAACATTCTCATAGCCCATGAGTTAATCCACTCTCTACGTACAAAGCAGAACAATGCTAATGGGTTCATGGCTATAAAACAGATATGTTTAATGCGTATGACCGTGTGATGAGTGTGATTTTTAATGGTTTTAGAGCACCATTTAGGTTGTTTTTGTGTCCATCTAGCTAGTTTCACTTGCATTTAGG
>OVBA01004792.1:210-22183 GCA_900406435.1 Lepidium aucheri
GATCCGGGTTGATCGCGGCTAACGTCGTAGTGGATCTGCCGGATCGGAAAGGGATCTTCACCACAAGAGTGGGCTGATCTAGCTTGTCCCGGTTTAGAGCTTGCTTTATATAGCTCGGCGATGTTGGATCGGCGAGGTAACCGCTGATCACCCATTCCCTATCCTCTAGATTCATGCTTAATTTCATAGTTTATTTCATTTGCTAGTTTTCACTCTGTTTTTATGATCATTTCCCTGTTTTGAATGTTCTTGCTCAGTTTTTATTTTATCCTTTAGTGTAGTTTGTCCTATTAGCTAGTTTAAGAGCTCACTGAATATTGGCCTAACTTTGTGACATATTGTTAGGTTGCTTGGACTAGATCTTAGTACTAGATAGGCTGTTTGCAAGTACCTCCGAGTATTGGTTCGACAATCCACTCTACTTACCACTATGCTCAATGACTTGATAGCTCAGACCGGAAAAACCTTCTTATAAGTTTGTCTTGAGGAAGTGGACACGTAAGGAGGAGGAATGGATGGTTGTCTCGACATTCATGAGTTCACTTTGAATCTCATGATGACTGACGAGTTCTAGTCCAGAGAGTTTGATGCAACTAAAGAGTGGGTGTAGCTTAACGAGCGGTTAGCTTCGGCAAGATCACAGTACAGGGAGGAATCCAATCAGGTTGTCGACGAGCTGCCCTTCCATGACTTGTTTCTAGGGACTAGAGTCTCTACAGGAACTCCTCCCATTGATCGTGCCAGTTATCTGATCGAGGGTTCTTCTCCTGTCAACGAGGTTGCTGCCGAGACTAGTACTAACGAAACTCGGACTACCGAGCGAGTTGCAGGACACGAAGCTAATGCTGAAGGGAACTGGGCTACTGAGAGGGGCGCTGTTGAAACCGCTATCAAAACTGCTGGCACTGGCGAGATTCAAGCCGCTGAGCGGGATGTTGCGGCCGCGGAGATCAGGGCTTAAGTTGCTATTCGTTCTCTCCTCCCCCTTTTTTGTATCTTAAACTTGATTCCTTTCTCCACCTCCATTTTTTTTAAAAATAATTAGTACCTCTATGGGCTTGCCCCCAAATGTTAAACTTTTTGTGCTTTTCTCGATTTCGGTTTAAGCGATTACTGTTTGTTTGCATTTGTTCCTTCCTGCAGGTTTTCGAGACTAGAGAGAAAAAGAATATCATTAAAGAGGGGGTTGGACTCGTTTTATACAAGCTGCCCACGTATTCCTCCCAATGGAATCAAACCCTTGCGTAGTTCTTTATTATTACATTAAGCATAATAGTGTTTTAGATTCATAACATTCCACAGTCTTATCTCTGCCTTGCCGGTCACTAGGTTTTGTAGGCGATAGACCTCGTCTTTGAGGATACTTGAAATTTGGTAGGGTCCTTCCCAATTTTTTCCAAGCTTTTCGGCATTTAGCTTCTTATTGTTTTCGAAGACCTTTATGAGGATGAGGTCTCCCTCCTTGAACCTTCGCGCTTTTACCTTAGAGTTGTAAAACTTAGCAACTACCTGTTGATAATTCTGGGTCCTTACCACCGCTTGATCTCACCTTTCATATATTGTGTCGATGTGATCCTCTAGGAGCTCATTATTCATGTTCTCCTGGTCAACCATCACTTCCCTCATTAAGCTCGAAATGTTGAACTCGGCTGGCACTGTTGCTTTGACACCGTAAGCCAGGGAGAACGAGCTTTCTTCGGTAGCTCTTCGCGGGGTTTTTCAGTATGCCCACAGTACTGATTGCAATTTCTCCGACCACAAGGATTTCTTGGAATTAAATTCGCTAGAATAGTCTTGTTAGTTGCTTCTGCTTGGCCATTTCCTTGTGGATAATGCGGCGTGGACGATGTCACCTTGATTTGCAGCTCTTCGCAAAAAAATTTAACGTGCTGAGACACGAGGTCGGTACCATTCTCAGCTACAATATCCTTGGTAATTCCGAATCTAGACAAAATATTATTCTAGAGGAACTCCTGGACTTGCGGCCCTGTTATTTGCTGGAATCGTTCCGCCTTGACCCACTTGGTGAAATAATCAGTGGCCATGAGAATGAAATTGAGGCGCCTCTTGTCGGATGGTTCCAGTGGACCAACCACATCCATTTCCCAGCGCATGAACGGATATGGGATGAGCAGTTGCCCAATTTTTTCACTCGGGATATGAATGGAGGGAGCATGGCGTTGGAACTTTTGGAATCTCCTTGAGAAATCTTTGCAGTCCTTTATCATAGTTGGCCAATAATAGCCTTGTCGTTTTACCTTGAACGCTAGTGTACGTCCTCCAGAGTGGTTGTTGCAGATTCAGAGGTTAATTTCTTTGAGGACAAGTGCTGATTCCTCATTGGTTGTGCATAGAAAACAAGGCCCTGCAATGCTTCCCTTGTAGAGGCGATCGTTTATGACGCAAAATTGTGCGCTCTGAGTTCTCGATTTCCTTGCTTCCAACTTATCTTGAGGGACAACTCTGTGAGATATATATTGGGTGATTGGCCCCCTCTAGTTAAGGTCCAAAGTGATTGATGGCTCGTGCACGGACTGGTCGGTCAAGTCTGCTGAAGTGATAGCTAGGATCGTTGCCACAGTCTCGATGGTTGAATTTTCCGAATACACTACCAGGATATATATGCTTAATGAGAGGTTATGATGTTGAAGCAAGGGCGGCCAAGGTGTCTGCCATGGCGTTGTCGGCACGCGATATTCGCTCGAGCTCAAATTTTTCAAATATTGATGCTGCATCTCGGATTAGTATCAGGAAAGCATTCATCCTTTCGTCTTTGGCATCGTACTCGCCGTGGAATTGGCTAGTCACTAGTTGACAATCGTTATATGCTTTTAGGTGTTTGATGCCCAATCCCGCTGCTATCCAGGGGCCAGCGAGGAGAGCTTCGTATTCGGTCTCATTGTTGGAAGCTTGATATCCCAAACAACATGAATGGTCGACTAGTTCTCTATTTGGTGACATCAGCCATAGGCCGAAGCCCGCTACATTCCCGGATAATGAGCCGTCGAGATGGACTGTCCATTTCCTTGGTCGGTGCTTTCTTTGCTGACGTTTGTATAGACATCTATGATAAAATCAGCCAGGACCTGAGACTTCATGTTGGCTCGAGGACGATATTCTATATCATACTCACTGAGTTTGATTGTCCATTTGGCTAATCTTCCTGACTAACTTGGGCTATGAAGGATAGTTCATAAGGGTTGGTTGGTCATCACAACTATTAGATGAGATTAAAAATATGGGCACTGTTTCCACACTGTTGTTACCAGGGCTAGTGCTAACTTCTCCATTGTGGGATACCGTATCTCAGCTTCTACTAGAGATTTGCTGACATAGTATATCGGGTGCTGCTTGTTTACTTTGGATCGAACTATAACCCCGCTTACTGCTGTTCCTGACACCATGAGGTAGACGTATAACTTCTTGCTGTGCATTAGCTTGGCTAGGATTGGCGGCGTTATTAGATAATTCTTTAGTTTATTGAAGGCGATTTGGCATTAATCGTCCAAAACAAACTTCTTATTATCCTTTAGCAGATTGAAGAATGGCACACTTTTATCCGTCGAACGTGAGACAAAGTGGTTTAAAGTTGCTATTTATTTTGTCACTTGCTGAACCTCCCTTTTCGATTGTGGTGGGCGCATATTTATCAATGCATTTATCTGATGCGGGTATGCTTTAATTCCACTTTTGGTGACAAGGTACCCTAAGAATTCGGCCGATGATACCCCGAATACGCACTTGGCGGAGTTTAGCTTCATTCTGAATTTGTTTAGTATTTTAAAACAATTGGCGTAACTGTCCGACATGGTCTTTAGCATCCTTAGATTTCACCAGCATGTCATTGATGTACACTTCCATCATGCTTCCTAACTCCTCGGCAAACATGAAGTTTAGTAGTCGCTGATAGGTTGCTTTTTCGTTCTTCAGCCCAAAAAGCATTACTTGGTAGCAATATGTAGCCTTGCTCCGTGATAAAGGATGTTTTTTCCTTGTCATCGAGGTGCATGAATATTTGGTTATAGCAAGAGAATGCATCCATGAAGGACAGTGTTTGGTGTCTCGCCGTTGGTTCGATGATTTTATCAATGTGAGGGAGTTGGTACCTATCTTTTGGACATGCCTTGTTTAAATCCGTAAAGTCCACGCAAACTCTCCATTTTTCGTTCTTTTTTTGTACAACAATGGGTTTCGCAACTACTCTAGCTATTTTACTTCCCTTATCGATCCCAAGTTGAGCAGTTTTTCTACCTCATCCTGCACGGCTTTTGCTTTATGTGGTCCGACCTTCCTCTGCTTCTGCTTTACAGGCTTATAGGTTTAGTCAACTTTTATTCGTGGGTGGTTGCTGACGGGTTAATGCCGACCATGTCCTGCGGTGTCCAGGCGAATGTTGTCATGTTTTCCCTCAAGAACAACTCGAGCTCGTGTCGCACTTCGGGATCTAGGTCAGTACCTATGCTTAGCTTTGTATCGTGGAAATTAGGATTTGAAGTCACCTTAATGATCCTTATTTCTTCTGGCTTTTGGTTCACAAGTTCGTTCATTGTTTTAACAACGTTTCCCTGCGTCTTTGTTAGTTGCTATAAAGTTTCGTCTCGAAAGTTCTTAAAGTTCTCCTGGTTACAACGCCGGGACGCTGCCTGAGTGCTATATACTATTCCTGTGCCACTGGATGTTGGGAATTTTATGCTCTAGTGGTATATCGATGCAATGCCTTCATTGCGTACAGCCACGGTCTACCGAGTAGCGCGTTGAAAGGTGGTGGTCGTTCCACTACCATGAAGTTTGTTAACTTCCTGACGCCGGACGCGTTTACTGGGAGTTGAATTGTTCCTAAGGACATCGCGGTGTCACCCAAAAACCCTGTGAGGGATGTCTTGCCCCCAATCATCTTGTCGTCTTGCAATCCCATTTTCTTAAATGCGTCATAGAATAGGAGATCGACTAAACTCCCTGTGTCGACGAGTATCCTTGCGAGCTCAACTCCTCCGACATTGAGATTTATTATAAGTGCATTGTCGTGCAGCTTATCGAGATGGGCGGTCTTGCTTTCCCGGAATGTTATCACGGGACCGTTGCTTCCTTTGCAATCTATAACCAAGCTCGAGGGCAGTGTTTCTACCTTCAATTTATGCCCTTTGATTGTGTTTATGGAATTTCCGCAAAGGTTCGACCCTCCGATAATAACCAAAACACGCAGCTTGGAACTCAGAGTTTGTTTTTTGTCCCCTACCTCTTCTGCTTCCTCTTCTTCTACCGGGCTTCTATCCCTTTTGCGTTGTTCTGTTTCATTTTCCACACTATTCTCATTCCTTCTTTCCATTTTCCTTCTTCTTTCAGTCACTATACCATCTTACATTCGTCTAATGTGTGTCTGTGTGTTTAGTGGTAGTCACAGAACTTTGACATATACAGCGGCTTCTTACTTTTTTATTTTTCAACTGAGAATGAGTGTCGTCCTTGTGTGGTTTTCCCGCCTTGCTGGCGGTTGTTGCCTTGGCTCTTGCTTGAGCTTGTAGTTTTAGCTGTCTTTTTTTTATCAAAGCGCTTGCTTGTTTTTTCAATTCGTCGACTCAACTCAGTCCTTCGCTCTTCCCAATTGATGAAATGGATCGCTCTATGGAGGGCGTTATCCAGCAAGCTTGGTGGTTTTATGGTTAGGTCTTGGCTGAAAGTGGACGCTTGCCATATCCCTCTTTTTAGTGCGATTAAGACAAGGTCGTCGGTGATGTTGACGTTTCGAGATTTCATCTCCTTGAAGCGCGCATGTAATCGCAAAGTGTCTCGAATTTCATCTGTGTGAGATTGAGGAGACGGTCTATTGTGGTTTTGTTCTCTATGAAAATTAAGTGGTGTTTCAGGAACACTTCTGCAAGCTGTTCGAATCCATCTATGGATTCTGTCGATAGTGTCGAGAACCAGTCTAGTGAATGTCCGACTAGGTTCTCTGAGAAGAACTTGCAGAAACCAGCATCTCTTTCTTCGCCATCCAAGTGTGTTCTGTCTGCGGCAAGCCGAAAGGATTTGAGGTGAGCTATGGAGTCTGTGTTTCCCGGGTATTGTGAGAATTTGATTTTCCTAATGTCTCTAATCCGTGCGCTCGAGATCCGTTTTGTAAAAGGGATTTGGTGAGTCTATTCTATTATGCACTGGATCTCTGGAGCTGTCGATATAGCCTGGTGGAGCTTTGATCTTATGTTGGCATATACTTGCTGAGTTTTAGCCATCATCATCCTCAGCTCGCTTATTTTAATAGTGCTTCATGTTTGGTTGTTGTTCATACCTCGCTCAGGTGACATTGCGCGTTGTATTTCGTTGCGAATTCCCTCGCACATGGCCTCTGCCTTAGATAGTCTGTCTTTTAAGTTCTATAGCTTGCTATTGCCAGTCGGTCCGTCGTCTATTGTTAGGGGCTGGGAAACAAATTCATCATTTTGCTCCTGGACAATAGGATCTGCCAATCCAATGCGACCGTTAATTCTTTCACGGGTTGTTTACATCTATGCTTCTCGGAGGGTTTCACTCGGCGTCATTTACTCTATCAACGGGATCTCTGGTATGTTTCCGCTTTTGTGACCATGGACGGTGACTCGGAGTTCCGCAAGGTGCTTCTTGAACTCTTCCTCCTGTTGTTAGAGTCGGGTTTGTAATTCCTGATTTTGGAGTTTACTCTGACGTGCTTGCTCTGTTGCGGTGCTAGTTATTACACGTATCTCTGTGATGGTTCGTGACTGACGTTGATATGTTGTTGCTTTGGTTACTGTAGTCGGAACAATGCTTCATGTTCTGTAGGTAGCGTTGAGCCCTTCTAGCCCTCCGTTGGGTGCATTAATCGCCGGTGGATTCGAGTTACTCGTTGCGCCCAAATCCCTCATATCTGGCTTACTTGCCTTGTACTCACCTTTTTAGTCTTGGCAGATCACGTAGCTTTTGTGTTAGATCCCCACATATGGCGCTAATTTGTTGATCCTAAAATCCGTTTTGTAGATTTTATTAACAAATAAAAAGAAAATAGATTACAGAGATTGATTCGTTTGTGCCGAGTGGCGAGTAAGAGAGTTGTGTGTTACTTAGGGAGCTCACTTTGTGCTTTATAGTTATTCTGTCTGTCAATCACACTCTATCATTTCAATTAACATTTAAGACTGATGAGCTTGTTATTTCCATTTCCTGTCCGATAATCCCGCCGTCTTTTTGAGCCCAGACTCATTTGCATTTAATCTGACGATCTCAGAATCTTTCATTTCCTTTCTTTTCTCAAGCTCTCTTCTAATGGGCATTTTCCCTAACTGGACCATGCCGAAGTGGATATCTCTAAATATCGTATGACGTATATAGATTATAAGAGTGATTTGCGTTATAGTTTCAGAATACACTTGTAACCAGAAAAAAAAAGAAATAAGAAACGAGGAAACTTATCTCCAAATTTCACTTCAATTGCACAAATTCGCCGATGTAAAAATCAGGGTAATCCTAAGAAGATGAAAGCAATAGAATTTTCAAAGGAATGAGCAAGAACCCTAAATTGATAAACCAAATCTTAAATATATACATCAGAATAGAGTTGAGAAACAAAACACAGAGAAAGCTTACGTGGCAGTTTTGGTGGCTCACTAAACTAATTTCCTTGGACAGCATGAGGAAAAGATACGATTAATAAACAGGTATAATTAGCCACTATAACACACAAAATTACTAATAAATTTTTATTTTTTTTGTTTTCAACAGCATTTTTATTTATAATCATTCTTACATTGAGAGAGAAATGGTAATAAACGAACAAAAGCTGGGAATAAACCGACTTAAACCAACTCCTAAAATTCTCAAACCTAGAGAAAGAGTAAAGCTAATACTTTGCAGAGATTGCACTTATTAAATCCGTAGAATAGTTTATGAAAGAAAGTAAACACCAGAAGCATCAACCGTAGAGCAGCCCACACACCATGCCGACACTAAGACCTTGAAAATACTTAAATAAAACATAACTTACTCCAACCAAAACTAGAAACGCACATGAGCAAAAGGAAACCTAAACACAGCTCAAAATCGATCTAGTCCTATCTGAAGAGCTCAAAACCAGAGCAAATCTGAACGTATGACCAACTGTCCTCTAAATTGGAGAAAACAGAGTCAAGCTAAGGTAAATGGCAATAGAGATAGGTTTAGATGTGAAACCGGAAAAAGTCAGTCGAAGACCGACAACAACAACACCATGAACATGAGCACGACCGACGGTTAGGACTCCAAGATAATAACGAGGAGAATCACTTAGAGGACATCAGCGGTCAAAAAAAAAATGGCGGCGCGAGTGACAGATTGAACCATGAGCCGTCGTCCTCATACAGCCAGAGGCATGGATCGGTCGCCGTTGCCACCGCGTCACCATCGAACATCAAAGAGAGATGTGGCGGAGGTGATGAGCAGAATCTAGGATTTGCGAAACTTCCTGCTTGCGCACATTAGGAGGTAATGGCTAAAGCAGTGAGTACCTACATAAAGCTCGGAACGGTGGCCATCCTTTTCTAGCAGCAATGAGACTCATCGATCGCCGAAAAGGTGGAATCAACGACATCGACGGTTTTCTTGCAAGAAAAAGAAAAAGATGAGAGAGAAGAGAGTTTTTTTGCTCTTAATTACTAACTAATTTTGTTCAATACTTTTACTAAATTTTGACTAATTATTTCTAAAATAATTATTTAATCAATAATTTAACTAACTATTTGTGCATGTTAATGACATCCCCACTGCTCCCTCTGTTTGTGACCGCTTCCAAATTACAGAGCCACAATCTCGGAGTGGAAAACAAAGGAAAAAACCAACTTTGCTACAGAACTGGACCACCTAAAAAAAAAGCCTTGGATTTGGAACATGTGAAATCTCACCATGACCTTTCCAAGATTCATCGCATCAAAATCCATATGGAGGAACATATCATTGTAAAGGAACTCTTCCGAAAACAACAAAGTAAAGAAAAATGGTTAACTGTGGGCGATAAGAACACTGCTTTCTTCCACAACAGTGTGAAAAAGCGCATATTGAGGAATCAAATCCTTGCACTACATGATGAAAATAATATGTTACATTACTCTGAAGGCTCTAAAGGTACTATTGCTGCCAACTACTTCCAAGACCTCTTCTCCAATTCTAATCCCGTGGAATTGATGAGACCTTATCTCCCAAGGTATCTGAAGGCATGAACTGTCTACTACTAAAGAGGTTACCAAGTCTGAAATCCAAACCGGTCTTCAGCATTCGCGGCAAAAGTGCACCGAACCCTGATGGAATGTCTGGAACTTTCTTCCAACACTACTGGAATACAATTGGCGATCAAGTAACTAAGGAAATCCAGAATGCTTTCAGAAATGGCTCATTCCCCTCATAATGGAACTACATACACATTATGCTGATTCCAAATTCTCAATCCTACAAATATGAGCGAGTTCCGGTCTATCAACCTTTGCTCGGTCCTATACAAGATTATATCTAAAATTATTTCCCACAAACTTAAACCTCTCTTACAATCAATAATCTCGGAGAACCAAGGAGCTTTTGTTAAGGATCGAGTCATCTCAAACAACATTCTACTTGCACATGAAGTTCTTCATCACCTACAAACCAACAACAAAGCTCAAAAAGAATATATGGCGGTCAAAACTGGTATGTATAAAGCATATGACAGAATTTAATAGACTTTCCTGGAAAAAACTCTACTGAAACTTGGCTTTGCTCCCCCAATGGATCAAACACATAATGCATTGTGTCTCATCGGTGTTCTTCTCGGTTTTAATTAATGGTGGATTAATTAAACATCAGAGATGGCTGCGGCAGGGCGACCCTCTGTCCCCTTTCCTCTTTATTATTGCGATGAAGATCCTCTCTCATATAATTAACAAAGGAATCAGCCAAACATGACAGACGAGATTGCAATTTCATCAGACAGGACCAATAATTCAATACCTATTCTATGTTGATGATAGTCTATTTGTATGCAAAGATACAATTGAGGAGACCTCTGCCTTTAAGGATTACTTATGCAGATATGAGAACGTTTTAGACCAGAGAATCAGTTATCACAAATCCTCTATTATATTTGGCAGTAAAGTTCTACCAATAACCACATAAGTAATTAAGCAGATTTCAAACATATACTCGAATCAAGGGATTGGAAAATACCTTGCATTGTTTGACTGCTTCAAGGGTTCAAAAAAAACAAATGTTTGAGTTCATCAACAACAACATGACTAAAAGAATCAACCACTGGAACTCTCATTTGCTCTAGCCAACTGGAAAAGAAATTCTGCTAAAATCAGTGGCTCTTGCTCTTCCTGTCTACACCATATTCTGCTTCAAATTATCAAAAGCTCAATGCTCTGTGATCATTAGTTCGATGCTACAATTTTGGTGGGGATCGACACCAAACAAAAAGAAAATTTCTTGGATTTCATGGACTAAACTTTGTAAAAGAAAAGAAGAAGGGATAATTGGATTCAAAGACCTTGCTAATTTCAATCGAGCTCTCCTAGCGAAACAAGCTTGGCGCATTCTGATGCACTCTTAGTCCATTCTCTAACGTGTCTATAAAGTCCGCTACTTCCAAGCACATGAATTCTTGCACAGCAATGTTGGCTCCACACCATCATTCGCTTGGAGGAGTATTTTACATGGATGATCCTTACTAAAAAAATCCTTCTTAGAAGTATTGGATCAAGTTTCCAAGACCCCCCTATCTCCAAGGATCTAACCTTCAACATATGCCTTAGAGTGTATGACCTGATCAACGAAACATAATGGAATTTGAAAAAACTAAAGCCAACTATACATCACATTGAGTTCGAGGGAATCATCCAAACACCACCTAGCACCACCACCCCAGACTCATGGACGTGGGCTTTCACCGCCTCTGGATATTACTCAGTCAAAAGTGGTAACTCGTTATGCAATCATTTACATAATCATGGTGTTTTCTTACCTGCACCTGAAAATAGCGATGTAAACATCATCAAAAAGAAGGTCTGGGATCTTAATACTTCACCAAAGATTAAAAATTTCTTATGGAGAGCTCTATCCAAGTCTCTTGCTGTTAAAAAAGAGCTCAAGAGCAGGAAAATAGTAGAGGAAAATACATGCAGCACAAGCAACCACAATCCAAAATCTATCAACCATATACTATCCAAATCCACCTTGGCAACACAATTATGGGCTCTTTCACTCTTTCCACCCCACCTTGGTTTCTCGGATAATGATCTCATTGCCAACTTTTCCTACTGATTCAAAACAATTCAAAATAGACATTTAACCCATGATATCAAGCGGTTCTTCCCATGGATTCTATGGACAATTTGGAAGGCAAGGAATCGTACCATAATAAAAGGTGAGGAGATTAATTTTGAATCCTGCTATCTTGAATGCAAAACTGAGGCCAACCTTTGGTTTGAGGTGAATTCACGACGGGCCTTAGTCTCAGCTACACTACCGGAAGCTTTCAATTTTTCAATATATGACATAGCCACACAGGAACCCTCTCCATTCTCAATTTTTTGGAAAATTTGCAGATCTCGACATTCAAACCTGGATGGAGCGGCTTTGATTTTAAAAGATGACAGTGTGGGATCCTACATCAACGCTAGATATGTTTTGCCTTCACAACCCACCAAGTTGGGTGCAGAGTTCACTAGAATAGGTTGGATTCTTTGCAGTATAATGGACCTCTGTATTACTGATTGTAACTTATGGGTGGAAAACAAGACTGTTCGAGATGCACTTGCATCTCCACAATTCTGGCCAAGACTAAAATCCTGGATAACAAGAATCATACCTCTCCTCCAACGCTTCACCTTAATAAGGATTCTCACACTATCACCGGAGGCAAACTCTGTTGCTAACAGCATCGCACAAAGTATCATCAACAATGGTAGATTAAATGACTACATTGAACGAGGCTTACCAAGATGGATTAAACCAAATCATCTACCCAATGGACTTATTCCGGAACTGAATATTTGTATCTAACAGGCCTAACTGGCTTGATGAGGCCGGGCTGTTCCTCGCGCTTGAAAGGCCTGATGTTTGGGACTGAAGTCCATCTCCATCGCCAACCCAAGTCCAATTTCCTCCCCTTAAACACCTTTAGACGCCTTTTCAATCTGTAGGTTTTATCTTTTCCTTTAAACCCTCTCTCATTGGTTAAACTCCTAAAAGATGCTTTTTGCCAAAACAGACAAACACATACTTCCTTTAACCTTTCCCTCTCCCAAGTTTAACATCATTACTAATCTCGGTTTTCCAATCTCTAAACCATCATCATCATTGCCTTTTTCCCTTAAAGAAGACGGCTCAGTCTATTACTAATTGCCACCTGGCCTCACTAAAATTAACCAACCAAAATCTTCTCCACCTCCAAGACCATAGTGAATTATTCCTACTCTAACGGGCGGCTCATGCGAGGTACGCTTCTTCCATGCATGAAGCTCATATGCCAAGATAATGATGACCTTAAACTTCTTTCATACGCGAGGTCTATAATACCAACCAAACAAAGTCTTCTTCTTATTTAAACTTCCTCGTTTGCAACCTGCACAACACAACTCCTCAACATAATCGAAAAACTCAATAATGGAGAATTTCAACATTAGTATCACCCACCTCCATCTTGGCTAAAACCACATGCCTGGATTTTTTCCACAACATGCATACGCTGGGACCTTGGCTCGGAACAGACTCAGTCTTATAGCAAGACCGCTTCATCTCATCGATCAAAACTTTCAAGAAATGATCAATGTGGTACAAAGGATCTGGTGTATGCCATCATCGGTGGTGAGACTCATCATTGGCTTTGAATATGTCCAATTCTTCTTTGCTTCAGAAATGGACATTACAACAGTGATGAGACAACAACCGGTTACCTTCAACGGATGGCATGTGGTGCTTCAGCGTTGGACCAAGAAATGCTCTACCCCACCTTGCCAATCGTTTACAAGTCTAGGTTCAACTCAGAGATCTTCCCATCCAGTACGCTTCTATCTCAACTACACATATTGTAGTTTGTGTTCTCAGAGATATACTTAACGTAGACATCCAAGAGGCTTATTTATCCCATTTTTTTGTTGTTAGAGTTAAGGTTCAAATACACATCTGGGATCGGCTTCAGTTTTTCTGGCTAATGGTTTTCCAAAATGGAGATAGAGCTCTCATCCACTTTCATTACGAGATGGCTTCAAACATTTGCACTAGATGTCAGCGACTCACACATGAAAAGGAACATTGCCCGTACCAACTTCAACCTCATGACTACCTCCATTACACACCTGCTGGCTCACCCGACGGTTCGGACACTTCTGGAAGTGTTACTTCAATGAACATTGCTCAAGCTCCCTCACCTTAAATAAGATCACAACAAATGGAGATATCCACCACTCTGGCTTACGACTCTACTGCTCCTGACCCCATCAGTAACGTCACCTTCTGTGATCTTCTTGATTAACTCATTACTTTGGAACCAATGGATTTTCAGATCGCAAACATGGACCAGGACCTTGCAGCTAATCTAGAGAATGAACACATTGTCACCTACGTCTCTAACATTGCTCGTTGCATTTGTTGCCTTGAAATGCCTAAACCTTCCTTTTGGCGGGGAACCAATTCAGTCTAAATCCTCATCTTCTCACCTAGATCATCATGATAGGGTTATTATTTTGTCTTCCCCACATTTGTAGGCTTTTGTTTCTTTTAGTTTTCAAGTCTCGTTTTGGACTTGTTGTGTTTCAAAGCATGGGTCTTAGGCCCATTGCTTTGCCTCTTTTGTTTGGTCCTTTTGTTGTGTCTTGAGTCGAGCCTATATGTTCTTGGATCTTTCTCCATTTATGCATGTAGGCTTTGTGCATGTTCCTCGTTTTCCTTAATTTAAGAGATAAAAAATGGACTATAATTTCATTTAATTAAGTAAATTTGTTAGATTTTATGGGTGTCAATAAAAATAACTAAACATAATTTAATTGTAACAACCAACATGTTTCTATATATATAAAAAATTTCAAATTTATGGGGTGTCAGTTGACACCCCTCTCATATTAATAGGGGAAAGTAAACCTTGATCTTTTCACGGTAAAAATCCTGGTTAATGATTTTTTGGTGTTTGGTATATTTATCTCCATTAGAAAAAACAAGTCTGGTTGCTAACAATCTAAACAATGGGAGTACATGCGGCTTCTGAAAATCTTAAACTCTGTTGAACACATGTCTGATCTGTGCTGGATTCATTATTGTGATGATTGGTATAAGACTAAAGCATGTGAAGAAAGTTCTCCTTGTTGTTCAGCTCACACACAACCAAACATCACATTAGCTCTACAAAATTGGGTTTTAGTACTACCATGTATTCTGTTACAGTTGTAGACGCAAAAGGAATCATACCATGAATTTGAAGCATGCTTAATGTTACAAGCATGACATGTTGAATAACATCATCTGTTAGATTGATGGGAAATGATCTTGCCTTCATCAAAACTGTCGAGTTTGTGTCTCATTTTGGTCTGTGGGGCCAAACAAAAGCCCACTAAGCTATTTAGTAGCTTGCAAGCTCAGGCTTATTAGGCCAGATTATTTTTTGGTTTATGGCCCGAGGCTTTAGAAGCCCATTTTCTTGTTGTATCTGAATCACGACTATAAATAGTTTAGATTCATCTTCATCATGGTAAAGAAAAATTTGACGCCATTGTAGAGAGTTCAGAGAGAAAACCTATAACAAACATATAGTGAACTAGTGGATTCTGGATTCTAATTCCGTAGAGAGATGTACTCACAGTTTATGTGAGGAAATCTGTAATTCTCTTTGTCTTTAAATTGCTAATACCTTTCTGTGCAATAAATGAAGAAGCTCGCAAAACTCAATCGACTGAATCTTTGATCACAGTTGAGCTACATCTACAAGTAGTATTAGAGCACTAGGTTCAACTAATCGTAAGATTCTTAAGGAGATTTTGGTTTTAATGTTGGAGAAGATCTGAAGGCCGATAAGTGCAGATAACCAAGGATTCAAAAAGAAGAGAGAACAGAGTTACTGTATTGAATATGATCTCGGGAAAGTATCTTCTATACTCGGAGAATTGAGAAGAAATCCAGAAACTTGAGCAAGTATCGATTCCTAGCAAAAAAAAACATAAGAAGGAGTTAACTTCAGATTCAAGAAAAGATCAGAATTGGCGCTAAAAACTACAAAAGCATTGAAATAACTCATCAGATATCATCAAGATTCATTTCTTCAAGGATTGCATTCACGATTCCAAGTTTCATAGTTGATAATTCTGCAGGTTATCGATTAGACATTGTTAAAGGAACAGAATGGAGGTAACTTCAGGAAAGTCTGAAGTTGAGAAATTTGATGGAAAAGGTGACTTTAGGTTATGGAAATATAGAGTGCTTGGACAGTTTGAGATTCATGGATTGTTAACTGTTCTAGAAAGAGGTCATGAGGTAGAATGGGTTGCTGAGGAAGCTTCAGTAACAGACAAAGAAATAGGAAAAGAGATCAAGGTGGGAAAAACACCTCCTAAAGATCCATTGTGGGAATCGAAAGATAAAAGAGCGAGGAGCTTGCTTGGACAATTTCTTTTGAACTCAGTTCTCAGAAAAGTGATGCATGAACCAATAGCATACAAGCAATGGAAATCACTTGAACGAGATTACGAAACGAAGACTAAAGCAAACAGGGTATATTTGAAAAGGCAATTTTCACTATATAGGATGGATGAAGATAGGTCGATAGAAGAAAATCTTGATATATTCCTAAAGTTGATCGGTGATCTAGAGAGTTTGAAAGTGACAATTCAAAATGAGGATCAAGCTATTGCACTATTCAATAGCCTTCCACCGCCGTATGATCCTCTGGTACACACGCTACAGTTTGGAAATGCAAAGGATACACTAACAATGAATGATGTAATAACAGGAGCTTATGGGATGGAATCAAACCTAAAGCAGAAAGGTCTGTTGCACAAGAAAAGGAATATGACAGAAGGCTTAACAGCTGAAGGGAGAGGTAGATCAGAGAAGAGAAACGCCAAAAACTCAGGAAGAAACAAGAGTAGATCAAAGAGTAAAGGGAGATAAAAGTCTAGACCTAGACATAATGATGAGACTAGACCGTGTTGGACTTGTGGTGATACAAACCATTGGAAACAGGATTGTCCACAACATAAGAAAGGAAAAACTAATGATTCTGCAAATGTGACCATCATAGACATAGAGGAATCAGCTTACACTGTTAGTCTCGTAGCAACTTCAGAAGAATGGGTCATGGATTCTGGTTGCACCTTCCATATAACTCCAAAGAGGGAGTTAATTACTGATCTAGTGGAGTTTGAAGGGAATAATGTCTACATGGGAAACAATACCTATTGCACAGTCAAAGGTATGGGAAAATTGATAATAGAAAACCCATATGGCACAATAATCACTCTAAAGGATGTAAGGTATGTTCCAGATATGAGTATAAATTTGATCTCATATGGTCAACTTGAATAAATGTGATGCTATTATCAAGGAAGAGATTTTATTGTTCTGTTTTACAATGAAAATGGAAAGAAGTTTCTGTTAGGCAAGTATAGAAACAGTCTCTATTATCTACAATGTAGAATCAGGAATTCAGAAGTTTGTACAGCAAAACTAAGCATTGACAAAACTCAAAGGTGGCACAGAAGACTAGCTCATTTGGGCAAGAGATCAATGCAAACATTGGTCAAGAAAGGTCATCTGAAAAAGAAAGAGGTGAATGCCATCGGATTCTGTAAAGCGTGTGCAATAGGGAAGACTCATAGGTTAAGTTTCCAGACACAACAAAATGTACTTTAGAGTACATCCATTCGGATTTATGGGGGTCACAGAACACTACACCAAGCATTTCAGGATGTCAATACTTTATTAATTTTATTGATGACTATTCAAAGAAGGTTTGGATTCAATTTCTTAAAAGGAAAAGTGAAGCATTTCAGACCTTTAAGGATTGGAAAACCTTGGTGGAAAATCAAACAGGAAAAAAGATCAAATGCCTAAGTAGTAACAATGGATTGGAATACTACAATAAACAGTTTGATGAACTATGTAAAGAAACAAGGATCAAATGACACAGAACGTGTGCTTATACACCACATCAAAACGGAGTTTCAGAGAGAATGAATAGAACAATCATGGAAAATGTGAGGTGTATGTTATCTGAATCTGGCCTAGGAGATGATTTTTGGGCAGAGGCAGCAAACTCAGCAGTGTACCTGGTGAACAAATCACCTGCAGCATCAATTAACTTTGATGTTCTAGAAGAGGTTTGGACAAGTTCAAAATCGGAATACAACCACCTGAGGAGTTTTGTTTGTATGGCTTACGTTCACGTAATACAAGATAAGATCAGCCCTAGAGCTATGAAAGGTGTCTTTGTTGGTTACAGAAAGGAATCAAAAGGATATCGAGTTTCGCTGATTGAAGACAGGAAACTTGTTATAAGCAGAGATGTCGTCTTTAATGAGGAAGAATTCTACAAAGATTGTCCATCTAAGAATGAGAAACCTAAGGCACAATCTTCACAGGAAGGAAAGAAATCAGATAAAAGAGTAACGTTCAAAGTTGATCTAGAACAGATTCTTGGAGAAGATATTCAGACAGAGAAGATTACTGAATCAGGTGGAGACAGTAAAAGAGATCAACCATTAACAGTCAGTGATGATGAGGAAGGTCAGGACAATAGAGAAGGTGTGGAAGGAATAAAAAGTGAACAGACATCCTTAGATGATTATTTACTGGCTCGTGATAGACAGAGTAGGATCATAAAACCACCATCAAGATTTGAAGAAGCAGACATAGTAGCATACGCTCTAGCAAGTTCAGAAATTATTGATATTGATGAACCTAAGAGCTATCTAGAAGCTATGAAGGGTAAAATTCTCATTTAAAAACAAAAAAAAAGAAATAGTTGTTCACTCACTTTCTCTATTAAAAAATTGGACTTATTTTTCACAGCCTATATGCGTATGCGGAAAAACTTAGTCAACTTTAGTCCCATAACTTGAAAAGGAAAGAATTTTTGATTATATTATAATGGGCAAGCAAAGCCCGCATGCTGCTATCCCAATAGGCCAGCGGGCGGAACAAGGAGAGGCTCCGCCAATCATAGCACCGCGGTCAAAAAAGCCCGCTCTAATAGCCCCGAATAAATTAAATACATGCAGCTGGCACAGGAAAGCAACACAGTACAAAGGAGAATGGAAGAAGGCATCTGATGAGGAAATGGATTCCCTCATCAGAAATCAGACATGGGATCTTGTTGGCAAACCAACAGATCAGAAGGTTATTGGGTGTAAATGGCTATTTAAACTAAAACCTAGTATCCCAGGGGTGGAGAAACCTAGATTCAAGGCAAGGTTGGTTGCAAAGGGATATGCACAAGTAGAAGGAGTAGACTACAATGACATATTTGCACCAGTAGTAAAGCATGTTTCAGTCAGAATTCTATTATCAGTAGTAGCAAATTGGGACATGGAGTTAGAACAGTTGGATGTTAAAACAGCATTTTTACACGGAAAACTACAAGAGACTATCTTCATGGATCAACCAGAAGGTTACTCAGTCAAAGGCAAAGAAAACAAAGTGTGTTTACTCAAGAAATCTCTATATGGACTAAAGCAATCACCGAGAGAATGGAATACAAAGTTCAATGATTTCATGACTACACAGAAGTTTCAGAAAAGTGAATATGATCCATGTGTATATTTCAAAGGAAACACAGTTGAAGACATCTATTTACTTATGTATGTGGATGATATGCTCATTGCATCATCACAGAAGGATGAGATAGCAAGACTCAAACAATTGCTAAACAAACAATTCGAAATAAAAGACCTAGGACCAACAAGGAAGATTCTAGGCATGGACATTGTCAGAGACAGAAAACAAGGTATTCTATGGCTATCTCAAGAAAGCTACATCAAGCAGATCTTAAACGTCTATAATATGAATGACAGCAAGTCAGTTTCAACACCTCTTGGATCACATTTTAAGTTGAAAAGTGTATCTACAATGGATGAAGAAATAGTAAGAGAAGGCATGGACGACATACCGTATACTAGTGCTATTGGCAGCTTGATGTACACCATGGTTGGATCAAGACCAGACCTTGCTTACTCCATTGGCATTGTTAGCAAGTACATGTCAAAATCAGGGAAAACACACTGGTTAGCTGTTAAGTGGATAATGAAATATCTAATTAAAGCATCAAAGATCATATTAACATTCAAGAAGGATTCAGAATTCAAAATCAAAGGCTACTGTGATGCTGATTATGCTTCAGATTTAGATAAACGCAGGTCAATTTCAAGTCATGTTTTCACAATGGGGAACAATACAATAAGCTGGAGATCAAGACTACAGAAAGTAGTAGCATTATCTACGACTGAGTCTGAATACATAGCCCTATCTGAAGCTAGCAGAGAAGCAGTTTGGATACAAGGAATATGTGAAGAAATGAAGCTATGCAAAGGAACAATTGAAATTAACTGCGATTCACAAAGTGCAATTTACTTGGCAAAGAACAGAATGTGCAGTGAGAGAACAAAGCACATTCAAGTCAAATACAACTATATTAGAGAAGTAATAGAAGATCAAAAGGTGAGTGTCACTAAAATTCACACATCTATTAATCCTGCTGATATGTTCACGAAGGTCTTATTAGGTGAAAAGTTTAGAGGTTGCTTGCAGTCTTTGAGGATGACACAAGCTTAAGAGTCCATGCATGAGCCTTCGTCTGGAAGACCAAAAGATGAAGCGCTCAGACCTGTTAAAACCTTGTTGCTTCAACAAAAAGAATAATAAAAAAAACTTCAGTCATCAATTTTAATGGAAAAAAAACAAAGGTATCTGATTCTGAGGTTTAAGAGTCAGAAGGTTGAGAATAAGTGAAGGAGAAAGATCACTTACACTCAAAGAGGTGAGCAGAGGCTAGATCAATTGATCAAGACCTGTATCAACAAAGGGACAAAGGAAGAAAACGTTTGTAAAAGCGGCTAAGAGTGAAGATCTCTTTGTCTTCTTCGTAAATCTGAAATATGTTGAAGAGACAGAGAGATTTTCTTCTCACTTACCGGTTTTTTTTCTCCGGAGTTCAGATCCACCGTCAAGGAGGTTCATGTTCACCAGAAACAAAGAGAACAAGTGAGTATCACTGGTTTTGGAAACTAAAAGAGGGAAACTATCTTGTTGCATGTTACAGGAAGAACCCAGAAAGTAAGGATAAGAAGCTGAAGAGACTTACGGTTAAGATGAGTTCTCTGATGGAGAAAGCGGAGCTGAGCTTTCACCTGGAAAAGCTTCAGAAATAAGAGTCATGTGGAAGCGGAGCATGCATCCAACGACAAAGGTACAAAAACCGAGTATTAAGGAAAGGAAGAAGAGGGTCAAGAAGATGAAGAAGGTTCAGCGAGAGTGATAAGCGGCTAGGATTTATAGCTTTCAGACCAAATGAGCTAAAAAGGTGGAGATTGTCGAGTTTGTGTCTCATTTTGGTCTGTGGGCTGAAACCAAAGCCCACTAAGCTATTTAGTAGCTTGCAAGCTCAGGCTTATTAGGCCATATTATTTTTTGGTTTATGGTCCGAGGCTTTAGAAGCCCATTTTCTTGTTGTATCTGAATCAAGACTATAGATATTCTAGATTCATCTTCATCATGGTGAAGAAAAAGTTGACACCATTGTAGAGAGTTCAGAGAGAAAACCTGTAACAAACAGATAGTGATTTAGTGGATTCCGGATTCTGATTCCGAAGAGAGATGTACTCATAGTTTATGTGAGGAACTCTATAATTCTCTTTGTCATTCAATTGCTAATACATTTCTCTGCAAGAAACGAAGAAGCTCGCAAAACTCAATCGATTGAATCTTCGATCACAATTAAGCTGCATCTACAAAAACTCTGAAATTCCTTATATATATATATATATATCCGAAAAGAGGCGTGTAAGGAGTTCTAGGTAGACCATGTCTTCTCAAGTAACATTCCAACATCTTAGGATTTAGCCAGAACCACTTGGGAATTTTCCATGTCCACCACATGAAAAAACTGAGAATGTTCCACATCATTAAGGATGTATATATAGAACTTGGACCTCTCCACTCATTTTCAATTGGTTTTGAGTTGGAAGCCCATAATTCTACATGGTATCAAAGTGAGAACACACCTGCCTCACCCGAATCGATTCGTCTCATCAAAAGAAGCCTGATTAATCTGACCCGAAACTGAATTGTCGAGACTACTGGCTGGACGGACCATTGTCTTGAGTGGGTATGAGAATGTCCCACATCACTAAGGGTGAGGAATTGACCCTAGTATATATAGAATTTGGACCGCTCCATTCATTGTCAATTGGTTTTGAGTTATAATTCCATAGTTCTACAAAAAACTATACTTATTGATTATTAAATATACGATAGACATCTCCATTTTGTCTCAGGCTTAGAAAATTTGCCACCGTTGGTTAGTCTTTAAATAATGAGAATTGAAGATGAGTAGTGTCTTAATTGCTTTATATTTGTGTTTCGGTCAGTACATCAGTAAATTTTAGCTTTTACTCCGAGCCAAATTCTTGTCGTACATGCCAAAATACCAACCCCCTTGTCTCTACTGATTGTGGGTTGGTTTTTGTTTATACCCCCTTGTCTCTACTGATCGTGGGTTTTATTTATTTATTTATTACTAGTTGGTGACCCGCCCTTCGAGCGGGATTTATATCACTGTGAATTAAGTTATAAATATATGAAAAAATCGATGTTATATGATAGATATATAGATAATACACGTTTATTTTGTAGAAAAAGTTTAGTTTAACAGTACATAAAATAGAAGCTAATATTTAGAAATACATGTTATATTTGAGTTGTTCATTGTACATTTATTATGGAAATTAATATATATTTTCATCAAGGAGTAACATGTCAATTT
>OVBA01004793.1:0-22180 GCA_900406435.1 Lepidium aucheri
TTCTGAAATTAGTAAACTAGTTTCTGATTGGTATTCGTGATTGATTATATAGAGTAATATGTTTAAGTTTTTGTCTAACTGTGAATGATTTAGTATCTGATGCTTCTCTTGTATGAGTTTGTGTTTTACTAAAAGTTTGATTTGCTAAGTTATATGTTCTCGTATAACTTAAAATACATTCAGTTATATGTCCTCATATAACTATTGTATATTCTGAAAACGTTCTAATCATAATTAAGGTTAGAATATAAAATGGGCTGCAAGGAATGGGTGCATCTTAACAGGTAATAAATCTATTTATTAGGTTAGGTTTTATTAATGGGTATCATACTTCATATTTTTATATTTACATTTATTTGTTTAAGAGCTGATTTGGCTTATGAAAGAGGGGCTTCAAGTTTTGTACGGTCAGTTGTGGCATCAATGGGAGAGGTAGATATGATGGTATGTCCTTGTGTTGACTGTCGAAATCTAGATCGTTATCCAGGAAGTGTTATAGTTGAACATCTTGTGAGAAGGGAAATGGATGAGGC
The DNA here is from genome assembly GCA_900406435.1 of Lepidium aucheri. Taxonomy (NCBI): domain Eukaryota; kingdom Viridiplantae; phylum Streptophyta; class Magnoliopsida; order Brassicales; family Brassicaceae; genus Lepidium; species Lepidium aucheri. The sequence continues at coordinate 534 of OVBA01004793.1, forward strand.
TTACAAAAGGTGTCCTGAATGGTATATACATGGAGAATTGAAGTTAGTTTATCAAAGTTAAGGAGATATAAATCAACCGAATGAAGAAATATATGGTTTATATAAAGCTGCTAACTTGGTGGATCGAAATAACGATTTAAGTGACATTGTGGAAGGTGAGGACAAGAAAGAGGATGAATTCTTAGCGAAGCTTGCAGATGCTGAAACTCCATTATATCCAAACTGCGTGAATCACAGCAAGTTGTCAGCCATTGTATCGTTATTTCGACTGAAGACTCAAAATGGGTGGTCAGACAGAAGTTTTAATGATTTGTTAGAAACATTTCCTGAAATGTTTCTAGAAAAAATGTGCTTCACACATCATTGTATGATGTGAAAAAATTTCTGAAGACATTTGATATGGGATACCAGAAGATTCACGCTTGTGTGAACGAATGCTGCCTATTTAGAAAGAAATTAAAGAAGCTCGATCACTGCCCGAAATGCAATACTTCGAGGTGGAAAATAAATATGCAAACTGGTGAGGTTAAGAAAGGCATCCCACAGAAGGTGCTACGGTACTTTCCAATAATTCCTCAGCTTAAGAGGATGTATAGGTCTGAGGAAATGGCTAAGGATTTATGGTGGCACTCCACTAATAAGAGTAGCGATGGAAAGCTACGACATCCGGTTGACTCAGTAACATGGGAGCATATGAATGGAAAGTTCCCTTCTTTTGCAGCAGAAGAAAGAAATTTTAGGCTTGGTCTTTCAACTGATGGATTTAATCCATTTAACATGAATAACAGTTATAGTTGTTGGCATGTGTTGATGGTAAACTACAACTTGCCACCTGATTTGTGTATGAAGAAGGAAAACATCATGCTTACTTTACTTATTCCTGGTCCACATCAGCTTGGTAACAACATTGATGTCTACTTACAGCCCTTGATAGAAGATCTAAATCACCTTTGGAGTAAAGGAGAATTGACGTATGATGCATTTACAGATTCTACTTTTAATCTTAAGGCGATGTTGCTATGGACTATTAGTGACTTTCCGGCCTATTCTAACCTAGCAGGGTGTAAAGTAAAAGGAAAAATTGGTTGCCCTTTATGTGGGAAAAACACTGATAGTTTGTGGTTGAAAAATTGTAGAAAACATGTGTTCATGTCTCATAGAAAGGGACTGCCAGTAACACACAGTATTAGAGGAAATAAGTCATTGTTTGATGGAAAGATTGAACACGGTCGAAAGAGTAGAATATTAACTGGGAAGGACGTATCTCAAATACTCATAAATTTCAAGAATGACTTTAGTCATTTCAAGAAGTCTGCAAGTAAAAGAAGAAAACCTGATTATACTGGGTTAGGAACTGAATTTGAAGATTCCTCTAGTGGATCAGAAGAAGATGGGGAAGTACAAGTAGATGTGGATGAGTTGTCAAGGTGGAAGAAAAGGTCAATATTCTTCAAGCTACCTTATTGAGAGGTAAAATTTGTTTTATTTATAGTGTTTACTATTTTAAGTTTCGTATATATGATATTCATTTTCGTGTGAACTATTATCTAGGAACTACCGGTTAGGCATCAATTAGATGTGATGCATGTTGAAAGAAACGTGACAGCTAGTATTGTGTCTACGTTGCTGCATTGTGGTAAGTCAAAAGATGGTCTTCAGGTTCGGAAAGATTTGGAGGAACTAGGTATTAGAAAGGAGTTGCATCCTAAATTACAAGGGAAAAGAATATATTTACCTCCAGCACCATGGTCTTTATCAAAGTTAGAGAAGAGAATTTTCTGCCAAAGGTTATTTGACTTTAAGGGGCTAGATGGATATTGTTCAAACATAACTAGAGGAGTTTCATTAGATGATTGTAAGGTCTCAGTTTTGAAATCACATGACTATCATGTCATAATGCAGCTACTTCTTCCGATTGCATTAAGAGGTTTGTTACCTAAGGGGACTAGAGTAGCAATTTTCCGCTTATCTACCTTTTTTAACCAGCTCTGTCAGTGAGTTATTGATAGAGAACACATAATATTAATGGAGAAAGAGATTGTTGAAACTCTTTGCATGTTTGAAAGATTTTTCCCTCCAAGTTTCTTTGATATTATGGTCCATTTGACAATACACTTAGGTAGGGAAGCAAGGCTTGGAGGACCTGTCCATTTTAGATGGATGTACCCCTTTGAGAGGTACATGAAAGTTTTGAAAGATTATGTCAGAAATACTGCAAGACCAGAGGGTTGTATAGCTGAATGCTATCTTGCAGAAGAGTGTATTCAGTTCTGTAATGCATTTCTAAGGAAGTCTACCAATGTGCAAGAAAAATCTGATACGAAATCCAGAATATGATAATCATACTATACTAGGGGGACATCCAATATCTGAAGGCACAAACATTGTTCTTACAGAGTCAGAGTTGAAAATAGCACATCTTGCTGTTGTTCAAAACATGGCGGTCGTTGAACCTTTTCTGGAGTAAGTCTGCATACATCTTCCTTACATTAATAGTTATGAATCAAGTCTAAAGTCATTGAATTTATGTTGTTCTGTTGCTTTGTTCAAGTGAGCATTTACAGCCTCTGCAGGATTCAAATGCTAGATACAGACGTGATGCATCAGCATTGTGGAGTGCTCACACTCAAAATTTTGCATCTTGGTTAAAAGCAAAGGCAAGCCAAACTAGTCGTAAATGTATATAGTCTGATTACTAAGTAAAGTTCTGTAATATGACAATTGATTATTTTGTTTTGGTAGATACCCATGGACTCAAATACTTATGGAGAGAGACTTAAATGGTTGGCGTATGGTCCTCGAAGTTCTGCTAGGTCTTATAAAGGTTATGTGGTCAATGGGGAACGGTATCACACAAAATTTGTGGATAGAAAGACACAAAACAGTGGAGTTTATTATAAAGCTACATCTGTATGTAGGTCAAGTGCGAAAGACCAAGCACAAGTAGTAGATTTGGTTTCATACTATGGTCGAACAACTGACATTATACTAATGGACTATAATGTTTTTATGTTCCCTTATACCGTTGCAAATGGGCAGTATTGGGTAGTGGAGTTAAGATTGAAGATGGTTTCACCTTAGTAAATCTAAAGCATAGTCAAATGTCTTTTTCAAAGGACCCTTACATTTTGGCAACTCAAGCAAAGCAAGTGTTCAATGTAAGAGAAGATGAGTCTTCAATCTGGCATGTGGTTATGAGAAGTTCTGGAAGAAGATATAGTGCTAGCGTATCAGATGTTGGATTTCCTGACTTTGGTCAATTACTCACAACTGTTGATGTCAATATTGAATCTGTTGTGGATGAGGCAGGAGAAGCAAGAACCTATTGTGAAGGGATTTTTGTGTTGACTTAGATAATTCATCATTTTCATTTCGTGACTGGTTTCATCTTTAGTTTGTGTCAGATTTTTAACTTTGCTTTAACAGTAAGTTTTTGGATTAAGAGTTAACATTTTTGTCAACTGTTTGTTACTTACTTTGATGACTTTCGTGACTGGTTTGTATCAACTTGGCTGGTTTATGTGTCTGACTTTTAACTTGTGCTGTTACATTATTTGGTGGTTTCTGTGAATGAATTTTGTACGTAATATATGTGTGAACATTGTTTGTTAATTTTGTGATTGAATATGTAATTCATATATATTGTTTGTCAATTTTTTCTTCCTCAAGTACACTATGATGGAACCTAAAAAGAAAAGAGGAAGGTCATCTAAGAAGGCTGCAAATGAGAGATCAGTTAAGAAGTCTAATAATGAAGCTAAAGGCAATGTACATGAGCAACCACAAGGAGAAGAACAACCAGCCAATGCCGTAAGTGAGCAGAATGTTGATGATCACGAGCAAACAACATATGACGTTGATGCAAGAGATGAAGCTATTGAACATAATGAGGAACCTACTGATGAAGGTGATGACGAGCATGTAGCATATGTGTCTGATGCAGGTGGAAATTTAGAACATAATGCAAGAGATGAAGCTACTGCTGCTGATACAAGATTGCACGAGGAAGAACCTGAAGGTGAACTACAGTTCTCTGATCATGAGAATTATGAGACTGCACCAAAGACCAAGAGGCAACGTGGACCAACAAGATTCCCTTTGTATTGTATACAGAAAAACAGATGTGAAGACCCATCAGAAGTGTCCAGACTAAAGGTCTGGGTTAAGTCTCGTACAAGAAAAAATGGGACCACAGTTAATATGAAGGCAGCCAAGAAGATTGTGAGTTGTAGAGTAATTTGCTAAAGAAAATAACTATTTTAGTTCATGAGTTAAACATTTTATTGGCATTTATGTTGTATACAGGAAAAGGCAGCTCAGATTGGATGTAAAGCCACTACTTCGACAACAACCTATGAAGGTCAAGACACTCTAAACCAACTCCTAAGTCCTGATAATCCTGGTCGTATGCGAACTCTCGGGAGAAACATGACAAAGACGAAATTACAATGTTTTCAAGTGAAGAACAAGTATGTGGAAGCAATGATAAAGAATCAAGTTAGTTTACAGAAAAAAGTCACAGAATTGGAAGACGAACTTACACAGATGAAAAACCAGGTAATATTGTTATATACAAATTAATTGATTATTACTTATCTGTTGTTACTATGTAACTTATACATGATATCATCATTTGGCAGAGATACGAACCTGAAATTGGTGAAAACTCTGCTTGTAAAGTAAGTGATTCGTTCAGATACATTTAAAGATTGTCTTCTTAATTGGTTGTTAGTGTTATCATATAATATATTGTTTGATATATTTTGTAGAGTGTGAACAATCGATCACAACCGAAGTGGGATTTGCTTGATTGGTGTGGTACTGGTTGTACTGTAGCAGAGGGTCGTATCATATCAGACGATTCTAATGACTTAGTAAATGATAGTCACTTAGGACCAATGAATGTCAAAGTTTTAGTAGAAACAGGAATTATACAAGATGCTTTCCTTTGGAGACCTGCTGATAAGATGTCTACAATTAAGGAAGCTATTGGACAAATGATTGCTTGGCCTTCTTCTAAATGTATTAATCATGAGCAAGGGCTCCAACCAGAAGATGCTGCAGAACTGGTTAGTAAACTTAATTTGTAAAATTGCAAATTCAATAATTTTAATAACATAATTAACTAATTGTTTAAAGCTATTTTTATAGGGTCGTTGCAAACTACTTGATTTGTCAGATGATGAAGTAGTTGTTGCAGAAGGACGTTGGCAGACACAAGAGCAAAAAGCTTTGGTTAATGGACTGCCTCTTGGACCTGCAGCTGTTAAAGTGTTCATTGATGTGGTTCATGTACCTGAAACATTCATTTGGAGGCCGACTATGGATGTGACTTATCTTGATGATTGCTTGAGGTCCTTTGTAGCATGGCCTGCAGTCAAAGTAGTTTTTGAAGACCACACAGAAGCAACACGTCCAATATCTGGAGCACAAGTATCCACGTCTCATACTATATCAGTTCCAGCAGTATCTAAGCCTGCTACAGAAAAAAATTTAAGATGAGACAGCCACAACAACAGCTCTGAAGTCGCCTATTAGGAAAATAGTTGCTGAGTCTAATATTAGGAGATCTCCGGTAAGTTTATGAACTGTTTTTTCCCTTAAACTAATAATTCTATTATAATTCTATTAACAGTAAATGGTAATCAGCGTACCATTTGATAGCGTAAACATGGTGCTGGATTAATCAAGGAAAACCAAAAATACAAGTTGATGGACCTTGGAAAAAAGAAACAAGTTGTAGCTGAGGGACGTGTATCATCAATTGACCCAAATACTAAAGTCCACGGTGTTTCATTGGGTTATAACGCAGGTAGAGTTTGGGTGGACATAGTGAAGATAAACGAAGCTGCAGTTTGGAGGCCATCCGATTAGATAGAGTAAATGAAAGGTGCACTTGGTTCATCAATTGCGTGGCCTATTGATAAGCTGGAGGCAGTTGTATGAAGCCAAGGAAACATGTAAGTTTAATTCGTTCTTCTATGTACTTTAAATTTGATTCAGATAATGTAAAATCTAAGATAAAGAACATATGAATTGTTGCAAAGAATGAAGAAACCAAGGTCCAGTTTAGGTAGTTTGTACAACTAGACTAAGCTACTTTTGAATACAACTAATGGTATGTAATTTCAGTCTTATTTTGTCTGGTTGGCTTACTGTAGTTTAGAATTAAAACTTTTATAATGTGGCATGTATGATTATGAACTTGTGACATGTATGATTATGAACTTGTGACATGTAAGATTATGACATGTATGGTTAAGCTTTGATTTGAATGTTTTGCTAAAATAGGTTACAAGAATTATGTAAATCTGGTACTAGCATTATTTGGAACATATCATAACATTACACAAAATCATATAATAAAAGAAAAAAAACGATATTAATACATTTCATAGCACGTAAACTTCGTTACGACATATTCTTTCGTAGCAGAAATGTTAGTCATAATACATTATATAACGGCACTACAAAATTGTTATCGTGGTGTTGAATATTATAGCAAAAAAAATGAATTGTTGTTTTCATTTTCGTAAAAAATAATTATGAAAATAATAGCAGACGAAGTATGCTATAATAAATTATCTTTTATAGCATGAAAAAATAACGCTATAGTAGGTCAAATATCTATTATAGTTGCCAAGAACATAGCATAACCAAAAATGCTATGTATTATATATAATAGCAAACATTCAGCGCTAAGTATCTCGTATTTTGTTGTAGTGTGACTCTTTACTGAGACAAAAGTTAATATATTTACAGATCCAACGAGTCATAACCCACCCATTTTATAATCCAATTAGATATATTCTGGGTCAAACGCAAATAGACAAAACCATTATTGATAACCACTTTGAAAATTATTAAACTAATGGTTCACGAAAACCAAAAATATTAAAAATTCTTAAATTATCATAAATAATATCTTTTAATATATATTTTTTATCACTTAAATTTTTTCATCTATTTTTGATTCTAATATTTAAATCAGTCTGAAACCCATTAATATTGTTATTATCAAGTGTTAAACTTGAATATTTCTTAATAGATCTATAACTTTAAGTACTAAACATGATGAAAACAAGTAGAAATTGAAGAAAAATGAAAAGACGGCCGTAGTCAAACTTCATGCTGAAAATATTCAGGGTTCCAGGAAAAAGACGAAGAGTAAATGACCATTTTACCCTTCAATTAAGTTATATGTAATAAAATGATTTAAATGAGACTTGTGTGGTTTGAATCATGGTTTCTAACATAATAAAAGACACTACAACCACTACACTAATTAAATAACTCCATTCATCATATACAATATTTAATATAAAAACGTTTGGGATGAAAATTTGGAGGATTTAAGGTTTAGGGTATAGATAAGGTATAGAGTTTTCAAAAATTTTAGTTTTACAAATGTGAAAATTAGATTTGTTTGTTTATACAAATGAATTTATGTAGTTGTAGTATATTTCATTACAACTACATATTTTGGATTTTAGTATTTTTAACATCAACAAAGTCTTAACAAAAGTGTATGGTGTTTTATGTGAAAATTCTTGTGATAATCCTTACAAGAAAAAATATTGTTTAACTTCATTATAAGAACTTGTCTTTTTAGTTTATATATCTCTCCATGTCGATAATCATCAATTAAATATCACAATAAGAGTGTCAAATAAGAGAATCATAGTATCAAATGAGTAGATCATATATGTATGAGTTTTACGTAAATTGTAACTTTCTAATTATGTGTATATATATATATATAGATGATGTCTCTCTACATGACACATCAACCTTTTATAGAATTGTAGTGTTGACACATGTCACTTATCATTTTTAAAAATTATTTTTTAAAACATTTAGTTTTTTAGAGAATTGTAGAGTTGACACATGTCATATATTATTGAGATTAGTATCTAAATCACAATAATAAACTATCTAACTAAGTTATACTAATTTTATCATATAGATTTTCAATATTTGTTGTGGTAGCAAAATATGGAGATTTGGTTTGAATTGGATCTTTTAAATTTTGGACTGGTATTATCGTTACAAGTTTCATTCATATTTAATTATTAATCTAATTGTGTTTGTTAAATATTGGATTGATACAAATGTTATAAATTTTATTTACATTTAGTTATTAATTATATTGAACGTTTTACATATTATAATTTTTTATATACATTTTCATTCATAAATCAAGTATCTACAAAATTCAAATAATATGAAGCAAAATTAAAATTTTAGAATATATATTTTTATTATAATTTGTTTATTAGAAAGAGACTTTTTAAACTAAATTTTGAATAATTATATATATATATATATTCTAGAAATGAAAAATCAAATAAATTTATTTATAAATTGGTGAAAAATAATTAGAATTAGAAAACTAAACAAATGTACATATATATATATATGTATTTAATGTTGTTTTTGAGGGATCCACCTTTTTGGGAAACTAAATGTGAAATATATATATAATATTCAGGTTTTTGAGGGAACCTATTTTTGAGAACCAATTTATTTGGTTAAGTTTTTTGGTTTAAAAAAATATATTATTTCTAACCAATTAAGATTAGTTTGGGTATTGCAAATTTCATTAAAAAAATAAGAATACTAGAGATCTGGGAAGAGTATATGAGGATTTGAAATGACCAAAAGGAGTATATGAGCCATTGGCCCTACCATTTACCCTAAGTTACAAGAGGAGTATCAATCAATGTAGTATTATCCAAATATCACTCTCTGAGGTTATCTTCTTCTCTACTTATCTTACCTTATTTGTTTTGTCTTTCTCAAATAATTCACAGACTTATTATATGTAGGGATATTAATAATGAGATAAAAGTCTACTAGGTACCCCAAAATCCATCAAAGATTTGGAACCCAAAAACTTGCTTTTTGTTACAAAAACTGTATAAGCTTATGATGGGTGGGTACCTAATATCAAAATGTCTTAAACGATTTTATCTGTTGGGTAATGGGTTCTCCTTGAAATTCTTTTCTTCAATAAACAACACGTGAAGGAATAAAACTTCATTGTCCACTATATTGTATATGACTTGAAATCCTTAGAGCCACGCGCATGAATAAGGAAAAACTTAATCGAATCTAGTCAATGGATAGGAATAGAATCTATATGAAGCAGCGACTTGGAGACGAAAACAGATCGGTTGAATGAGCCAGCAGTGAGCCACTGAATCTTCTAGCACCAAACCAACTGAGAGCCCAGATGTACGAGAGGAAGTCTCCAAACCCAAACATTAACAAGTCAGGAAGACGAAATGTGAAGTGCTAGATAAGAAACAGTAGAAGACTTTAGGAAATGCAGAGAGGAAGAGGAAGAAATCGTCTTGTCGTATTGAACAAGGAATAACTGAAGGAGCAAGCTTATGTACCTCATTTTTATCGATTATTAACTCACTAAATTGTAAGTTTTTTGAGTCTTTGTAGTGTTTTATAATCTCTCCAGGTGCAAAATGACTTTAAATGGGGTTTACCGCTAAAGCATGGTTTGGAAAAAAAGTTGCAATAATGGCATTTTTAGTACAGCAGAATCAATCGATCTACTTCTGGATCGATTCATCTCTTATAGCATTAAGAGTTCATGATCGACCATCTCCCTCTTTATCGATCGATCTTCTCACCACTAAGATGTGTGTCTGACTTGAGGATAGACCTTACACTTCAAGATTGACCATTCTAGTTCTCGATTCTAGTTCTCAAAGAGTGAGATACACTTGACCTGAAGATCGACCAGTTAGCATTGAGATTGATCGTTCTATAATGGATCGATTGATCCACACCTAGATGGATTGCTCTACACTTGGATCGATTAATCCACGGGCCAGCATAGAAAAACCTAATTTTCCTTATTTTGTACCAGACACGTTTTAGCTTATATAATTAGGTTTTTAGATTTAGAAAACAAATTTTATCATATCTTTTACGGCATAGAACTTTTGTACGCTTGGGAGAAGATTTCATACTCTACTTGAAAAGATTTTTAAATCCTTTTATTATTTTCAATTTCATTATGTTTTCTTCTACATCTATTGCTATATTTTCCTTGATTATGTCTGAGTAGTTCTCTACTCATAACACACCTTACCAGTTCTATTAGAACATGTTAGCTATTCACCCTCCACCGATTTAGAGGCATGACTTTGAGATCAAGTATCAGCTGATTGGATTGTTCAAGTAGTATGAATTCAACGGTTTACTAGGAGAGTATCTAATGGATTACATCGAGAATTTTGAAAACATGTACATCACTATGAGTTCTAACGGAGTTCATGTGGACTATGTGAAGTGTAAGCTTTTCCACCACTCACTTTCTGACAAAGCATTTCTATGTTTGAGGTCTCTTCCTCTAGGATCGCTCACTGCGTGAGAAGCAGTTAGAGCTGTCTTTATGGACCAGTTATGTACTAAGTCTAAGACTACTGCACTGAGGAATGAGATCACCGCTTTCCAGCAACACTCTGGTGAATCATTATTCAGTGAAGCTTGGGAGAGGTTTTGAGAGTAAAAGCAAGATTTTTCACACCACGGATACACCGACGAGCAGTCGGTGAATATCTTCTATGGTGGTATTGAGTGGGATTACAAGAAATCTCTTAACGCAGCTAGTAATTGTGACTTTATGATGTAGATGAGGGATGAAGCTTTCACCCTTATTGAGAACCTAGCTCTGAGTTTTGGTAATCACTGCCCACACTATGACTGATGTCGAAGAGTTAATTGTGTGGAGTCATAGAAGATCGACGAGCTTATTGAGAAGCTTGATAAAGTCGAGCCAGTCCAACAAGAGAGGAGTACACCAGTGTGATGACATTGGAGAGGTCGCTTATGTGCAGGAGATTTCAAACCTATTTGAGAATCAGAGAGAGGTCGACTATGTGAATTGGCAGAACAAGGGACCTAATCAGTCCTATATGTCTTACAGGAGCAATAATATGGAGAATCCTCAGGACTTAGTGTTTCCTCCTCATATGATACCACAAGGATCATCGTAGGGCAAACTGTTTGTGCCAAGTCAAGGTCAAAGATGGAACAATCAAATTACCAGAAACTGTATGTGTAGAACTCCGGAGAAGGTTTGAGCTGGCAGAAACCGTTCAAGCCTTTTGAGCAGGCAGCACAACAGTAGCAACAAACTCGAGCAAGCTCATCTAGCACTTCTAACAGCGAGATCAAGTCGTTGATACAACACCTTATGCAAGAGCAGCAGAAGACTACAAGGGACATCAATGCTATGGTCGATGGCATGTATAATAACCTTAACAACAATTTTGAGTCGGAGTCTGCTCATTTGAAGAAGTTGGACATGTAGGTTGCTCAGACTGCAGAGGCGATGGAAAGGCCTCAAGGAGCGCTTCCTGAGAAGGTCAAGAAGAATCCCAAGGAGTAATGCCATGTGGTCAAGTCCGATTTGGATGACAGCAAGGGAAACTAGAAAGCTTCTGAGGATGGCGATTCCGAGAAATACAAGCCACCGATTCCTTTCCCAAGGCAGCTCACCAAGTTAAAATATCAGGGTGATTTCACATCATTTCCTGTACTCTTGGGAATGTGAGATTTGATGATGCACTTTGCGATTCTAGAGCAAGTGCGAATTTGATCTCATTGGATACTATGAAGCTGCTAGGGATCGAGCTTATGCAGGACCACAATTCCTCCATTTCTTTTGGAGATGCCTCTTCTAAGTGTCCACTTGGAAGACTACTTGATTACCCACATCTGATTGGAAATTGTAAAGTTCCAACAGACTTCAGTGTGGTTGAGATGACACGAGGTGGTGCAGTTCTACTCTTGGGAAGATTGTTTTTGAACAGTGTTTGGGCTAAGATCCATTTCCCAACACGAGACTGGTCTTGGAGAACGTTGAAAAAGGGGTCTCATTTCCTATATCGACACTTAGTGGTAGTTCTGTGATATGATCAATTCGGTTAAGAGGATTTCATAATCCGAATTAGTGGTTGGACTTTGTCTGCTTTTATGAGTTGTTTGGGTATGAATCATACGAAGAGGAGACTGTCTGTCGTGAGCTTGCAAATGATTTATTGGACTATTACGATATTCTGGACTTAGATCCTCCAGACACATGTATCTTTGAGCATGAGTCTCCTGTGAGGTTCTGAATTTTGCTATTTAACTTGTGTCCTAAGGTTTCTGTAGGTAAGCTAAAAGCTGGATGGCCTAGACTATTCACTCTGAAGGAAGTGAAGCATTGTGGAACTCTAGTGTTCTTGAAAGCTATAGGAGTCGAGTTTGAGAGCAAAGATCCACACTTAATGTAGTTCATAATGGATGATCATCTGACTTAGGGAGGGACAACACCTCCAAAGGGTCCACTGAACATCTAAAAGGCAATAGAGTCAAGCTAATGACTTTAAACAAGTACTGAATGGGAGGTAACCTACTAGTAGGTACCTTTTATTTTCTAGATATATCTAGTTTTGAATTTTTCTTCGTTTTAGATTGTGTGTTTCAGGTTAAAAATTTGGTCCTGACTGTTGAGATCAACTGATCTTCAGCAAGATTGGTCGATTCATGGGGAAACATACGGATGCGTACGATGTGACGATCAACCTCACTTCTGGTGATTGGTCGATCTGCTAAGAAGATGATGATGCACACGACTTAACCATTGACTGTGAGAGACGCGATCAGTCGATCCTGCTCACCATAGGTGTTGCACACAACTGGCAGATCAACCTCACAGCACCAGATCGATCGATAAGGCGGACAGGATTGCGAGAGAAAAATCAGATCAATCGATGTAAGACTAAGATCAAAAAATGGTTCAATTCTATTAAATTGAATCGGAAAATACTTTCAGAATACAAAGAACCCTTATTTTTGGATCAAACCATCAAATTTTTGGTGTTCTTCACCTCTTAGGCGATTTTAGGGTGATTTTCCCTAAATTCTCAATCTCCCATAACTCTCTCTATTCTTAATAATTTTGAGTGATTCTTGACTCTATTTAACTTGTATTTCCTCGTCTTTCTGATTATCCTAGTCTTATTCTCGATCTACAAAGATATGACTCTCTCTCTCTCTCTCTCTTCACTATTTTATTTCGCAAGAATTGAAGGTTTTTGGTTTTGATGAATTTTGCAATGTGCTTGATTATTGATGCATAATCTCTCTTCTATTGTCTTTGTATGATGATTTTGAGTTTAATGCCCAATTTTTGGAAAGTTTTATGTAGAACCCAATTTTAGGTTGAAGGAGAATTTAGAAATTTTGTTTTAGAATGGAGTGTGGAATGAATTGCTAGATGCACTGTTGGATGCTTTACTGTGTTGCTGTTAGGTTCAACTCATTGTTTTCACATAAATCTCGTTCTATAGTCAAATTTTTTTGATTTTTCATGCCTTAGACGACGATTTATGCCATTGGTTTTCTTGTGTTTGTCTCTTTTCAGGCAATGACACATACAAGTGCTAAGAAACCTTCCAAAAAGGTAAGAAGATTGTCACTGCAAGGACAAGAGATCGGACAGTCTTCTGGTTCTGGGCTAACTCATAGTGCATTCGAAATGATGTCTTATGAGCCATGACCTCGCCCAGACAGCATACTTTTTATGAGCCCTGAGAGGCATCCTACAGACCCATCAACTCGCAAGTCGGATTCTGGTTATGTCTGAAGAGAGCCCAAAAGCGGATAGGAGCATCATCAGTGTCTTCTACGGCCAATTCCTGCCGAACCAGACAGTTCTGAGTAAGTTCTTGTGCACCAACACACTGCAGATTTTTAGACGTTTAGATGATGTGAATGGGATGTTGGCAAGGCTTGGTTTTGGAACGTTTTTGCATCACATTTATTTGCTGTATCTAGAGCTCATAAGTTAGTTCTTAGCCTCCTATGAGGTGTACGAGCCTGCGGATCCACACAGTCCAGTTTATGCAGCTTATCTCGCCTTTTTCTCAAGCATTGCATTATATGAGATGACAATGGAGTAGCTTGATAGAGCAGCTTTGTAGGCTCTACGGGTTTTGTGGGCAAGCTGAGGCCCATTTTTCTTCACCAGATGGTCCGGCTAATTCGATTCTTTGGCATATCTTAGTAGACGGTGGATATAGGGGAGGTACATTAAAGATCAATCACATCAGGAACCCAACAATACGGACGCTATCAAAGATCATTGGGTCGCCTATGTTTGTCAAGGAGGAGTCTGTAGCGGTTACTAAGCCTGATACACTATTGCATTATGCGATTGCTCTATTGGTTTATGATCTCTATCAATGATGCTTCTCCTCCTTCACATTCCCACCTCCACATCAAATAGGGATTTGGTTTTACTAAGTTGCTCACTGGGAGATGCTTTAGAGGATCGCCTGGTACACCACTGACGGAAAAGATAGGTAGTCTTCTTACTCCGATATTCATGCATTACAGGTTGGATCTCAACAACACACCCAAAGTTGAGCAGATTTGTTTTATGGATAAGAGGTTCATGACCAACTGCACGTATTTGATGGCAGGAGACAAGTGGAGGTACTACGCTCGAGAGTCGTTTAAATTTGGAGTTTAATCCACACATTAATCATATGTAGTTTGCTGAGATAGAGCCTCGATGCCCTTTATGCCATACTACTTCACATTAATATGAGAATCAGGTAGACTCACCGCCTTATGCTCCGATGCAGTGTAGCACACGTCTCGTGGCAGAGCCCATAGTGGAGCATATCATCCCAGAGTATACTTCTTAGTATGATCTCCCTCTTTTCTCTGATGATTTTACTAAAAGGGAGAACATGCGGTGGGTGTATGACACTGAGGTGAAGAAGCACTCGATGAAGTGACGCATTTGGGATGCACTGAGGAAAATCAAGATACCCTTGCCTTCTTGCTTAAGCGAGCCTTCAGGGAGTACACGAGTAGAGACGAGCACCTGAGTCGCTCGTACGAGGCCCAATGTTGCTAGACACGGGCATGTTGTTGCATTAGATGACAAAGCGGATAAGCAGACTCTGGATTATTGCCTACCTCGCTGTCACCAAGCTCCAGGAGATTAAGAGAGTTACAGTCCGCAACATGACTAGAGTTTGACTATCTTTCTTACGTTTTTATTTTTCATTTTTATACTTTTCTTATTTTATTTTTTTGCGTAAGTTGTGATTCCTTTGGGTCTACTCTCACACAAGGACGGTGTAAAGTAATTCTGGGGGAGGATATTTGCTGTGATTAACACTATTTTTTTTGCATTTTGCATTTTGAGTAATTTTATATTTTTCTTGAGTCAGTATAACTTTATTGAGTTTAAAAACCTATTGTAGGAACTATAATTTTTGAAGTTTACTACATTTTCATGAACTTAAGTACCATTGACTCAGGCCTGAGAGTAATTGATTGAATATTGGAAAACCTAGAGACAACACAACTTCTCAACTTTACCCATATCTTCTTGGTTTTTCAAAGAATCTTATGCCAACTTCACGCCTAACCTGACGTAATTTTCTTGTCAATGGGGTTGGTATACATTGGAACGGGTTCTCTCTTTACTCCTGAAATACTTATCTGAGTAAGTATAGTACCCATCTCTTTATCATTTCAAGTGTTTGTGCTAAATCTAAAGTAACTATAAATAAAAGTGTATGCACTGTTAGTAGGCTGAGGGAAAAAGGCTCCAATAATGCTACTCTTTCTTAAATAATGTTGGTAGGCTGGGGAAAACTCCAATGACGCTACACTTGCTTACACCCTTTGAATTGCTAAAGAACTAACCAAATAAAATTTGGGTTAGGTTATAATGAAAATTAAATTAGAGGAAATGAACCATATAGAAGGTAGTCTTAAGGCTGGGAAAAGAACCCATGTGTCATTTGGTTGATATCCCATCGATGAGACCGCACCTAGATATCTTAGGAAGTTGATATGGTGCATTCGGGTCACTCAGTTGGATTTTGTAATTCAATTGGGACAATTGCAAAGTCTAGGAGAAGTACAAGGTGGTCTTGGTTTTGTCAGGTAAGTTTCATGTGGTTTACTAAAGGAATTGACTTATATTATTCCAATGACGAACAAGTTCCTTTGATTACACTTTTCTTTGCAGTCTTTGTTACTTTGCTTGCTTGAGGACAAGCAAGAAGCAAAGTCTTGGGCAATTGATGTACCCCATTTTTATAGGTTTTTGACTCACTAAATTTCATGTTTTTCCAGCCTTTGTAGTGTTTTATAGTATCTGCATGTGAAAAATGAATTTAAAAGGGGTTTACCGCTCAAAGTAGGAACTAGAGCAAGAAGAAGCAATTATGACAATTTTCAGCACTCTAGGATCGGTCGATCTACATCTCGATTGATCAATCCCTTACAGCATCAGAAGTTGTGCACAAGTTCATGATTGACCAGCTCTCGCTTGATCGATCGATTTCCTCTCCACCAGGATGTGCGCCCAACCTGAGGATCGACTTTGCATTTCAAGATCGACCGTTTGAGTTCTTGAAGAGTAAGATGGGCTCGACCTAATGATCGACTATTTAGCATTAAGATCGACCTTTCCATAGTGGATCGATCGGTCTACGTCTGGATCAATCGATCCACGGGCCAGTGCAGGAAAACCTAATTTTCCTTATTTTGTACGAGATGTGTTTTTAGCTTATATAATTAGGTTTTTATATTTAGAAAACAAATTTTATAATATCTTTTACAGCAGAGAACTTTTGTAAGCGTGGGAAGAAGAGTTATCCTCCACTTGAGAAGATTTCTAAACCCTTTTTATCATTTTGCAATTTCATTATGTTTTCTTCTACATCTATTGCTATGTTTTCTTTTATTATGTCTAAGTAGTTCTCCAATCAGGTTTAGGGTTTTCAAGGGATTTAGGTATCAATAAATTAGGAACAAATAGGGCTAGATCTTGTGTGGTCTCCGTCCATTACTGTTTTTGATGCTTAGATTAGCATGATCACCTAGTCTATGATCTTAGGTTGTTTTACTCACCAAAATGCTTGTTAGATGCATGAACTAGCTTAGATGAGCAATTAGTTCTTAACCAACAAAAACTGATGTCAAGGATAATTATGGACCTATCCTACCAATTTGATAATGTGTATTTAGATCTCTAGGACCAAATAACAGTTTAGGATGCTAGGTTGTTAGATATAGTAGTCGACGCCATGACAGTGGGTTTGCTATATTTTTAGGTTTGAGTCGAGAATTTCTTAATTGTCTTCCCAGAATAGTTTCTTAGTTTGATTCCTTATTTCCAGATGAATTCTTGATGTCTGATGGTTTTAATATTGAAGTTTACATAGTCTTATTCTTTTAAGTTGTTAGTTGCAATTACTACTTTATTTATTTAGATTTAGCTTGAATTAGGATTGAGTAGTCGATAGTGCAGTCTTTGGGTCACGTGGATTCAATCACTAAGTACTACACTGATTTGCTGTGCACCTACAGTAGATTACGAGAGTAAAACTTTGAGTACATCACAAGCACAACAATTGACAGGTGAATAGCCCTTAAAATGCTAGACTAAAAAAGAGACAACAAGGAGAACCAACCTAAAGAACCAATACAAGCTAGACTATTGGCTACCTTAATCTAGGTTGAGAGACTACGAACGCTATCAAGCCAAACTCTAACAAAAAGTAGATTAGCTCAATCAGAATAAGCCGTCCTTAAGGAAGGGCTTTTCGCCGGGAGTGTGCTATAGAACAGAAGCTTTTTGGCTTGTTTCTGAATTCCAATGTAGCACATAAAGTCATATTTCTTCACGGCTTGTTCAATAGTTCAAGTTACACATTCCCATAATCCATTTTTTTCTTTTGTTAGTCTTGCACATCTTATGGCATTAGCCTTTTCGGATTCTCAAAGAGGTCCCAAAGAGTATCTAGCTTTTTTTTTATATGTATGAAATCTTGACTTTAGTTTGGGGCCATCCGATCACTGAATGACTATGTTCAAAAGACCATAAAGTAGGGGAAAGTGGGTTTGTCTCTAGCATTTGTTATTTGAGTTTGAAACGACAACAAGGGAGAATTTGCAAAACTCCGTTTCCATCAAGAATTGAATGGAGTTTTTCCATATTTTGATCAAAATTTTGTTTTGCTATTAGCTATTCTGTTTATTATTTTCTAAACAAGAACCACCGATTTACAAATATCATTAACCACATAATTTAGTGAGCGGCGCCAAATCTTTCTATGGATTGCTTCTTTCACCTCATTCGTCCGGCTTTTGAGTGCGACTAGCATCTTTTACATATTTTTATGAAGAAAATAATTCGTCTAAATCTGCGATAAAGTTTGAAAGACCACGCGTAATCCTAAAAGGAATGAGTGGAAAAATAGCATGTTATATCAAGAAAAATAGCACGAAAGATTCTTTTGTACATGAGCAAGTTATTCAAAAAGGAAAGAGAATACTTACCATGAATTTCTTCTTCCCTTTTTGGGTCCTTTGCTCATATATATTCCAAGTATTCTTGAGAGAGGGTATTATGGGTCAAACATCAATATAGTATTAGCCAAAGTGTGAAGATTAAAATGCCCACAAAAGATTCGAGATTTTATTTGGCAAGCACTGTCTCGGTATGTGGCAGTTAAAATAAATCTAGCAATTAATTATGACACTTAATGCAAATATCGTTTTATGTATTTTAGGACACCAGCCATGTGGTTTTTAGTGTCCTATGTCATTAAGAGCATGAGCTTTATCCAAAAACTTTACACCGATTGAGGTCTTCCCAGGTAACATTATTTTCTATAGTTTAGATTACCTCTTTTTAGAGGATTCCATTTGATATGGATAATGGAAGTTTTCCTTGGATTATTTAGTAAAACAAGAAATGAAATAATTTTTCTAAATAAATAGAAGAACACATTAATATAGTTAGGGTGGCTGAGGAAGAGGCGGCTGCTTGGACCAATGTTCATAAGGGAAAAAGAATGGATAGAGTGACACCATTATTCTCAATTGAGTTATGGTAAAAGGTCACTCAATGCTAAAGATTTAAGGACTTTTATAGGGTATATGTGCTATGTTTTGATTGGTCATGGAATGATTTAGAGTAGTTTTTTGGTTTTTGATGGTTTTGCTTTTCGGATGTCAGTTCAGGAGCATGTATGGGAGCTCGTAGAATTAGAAAAAACATGTTATCACTGCACTTGGGAATTGAAACTCTTTTTTTTTGCGATAAAATGCATGATCGAGTCGTAATTTTTAGATGTGGGGTATAGTAAAGAAAGCATATAAATCATTAAAATGGTGGTAACTTCTGAAGACTGGTTACTATACTCCTCTTATTTAGAAGATTTCAGGAAATTTAGGAGTTTATCTTCTTTTTGCTTAGTTAAGCTAATTTTTCGTAGTCTTTTTAGAGCTGATTCCCTCTTATGTCAGAGAATTGGCCGTTGCTTTTCATATGTAGACACAATTCCACTATGGTTTATAAAATGAATGAATGCATATGATTAAAAAAAAAAGTAGACAATCAACAATTATTCTCACGCTACAAATCGATTTAGTTTAATAATTAAGTTATGGATCTTTTGTGTAATGTTGAATTTCTCCAAAATACAGAGATAATCAACCAATTATTCGCACTCTACAAAGCGAATTAATAATTTAGATCTTGATGTTTCGTTAATCCTCTTATTGATTCACACATTCCTCTTCATCTTTGGCCTTGTCTTGATCGTTCTCGCCTTTCTTGACTTCTAACAACTCGGCCAAACCCTCAAGAACCTTATCAACAAGACCATTTCTCATTAGCTGTTCCTCACCCTCTTCGGTTTTCTTGACCATCGAATCTTTTCCTTTCGTCGGTTTTTTCTCGCTCTCCAATTCTTCTTTCTCCTTTTTGGCCTTCTCTTGTTCGTTCTCGATCTTTTTGGTTTTCAAGAACTCAATCAGACCCTCAAGAACCTTATCAACAGTGTCATTTCTCATAAATTGTTCAGCTACTTCTGCTGGACTAACCTCTGTTGCTTCAATACCTTCCTCAATCTTGCTGAAGAGGGGATGCTCGTTGATCTCTAGATAGTTCGAAGCAAGAACTTTGAAAGCACTCGGCGTACAGTACGACATGTGAATGTGCATATCCATACGTCCTGGCCTTAACAATGATGCATCCAGTTTTTCTTTGTAATTGGTTGTGAATATTATGATCCGTTCGTCGCCACAGCTTGACCATAGACCATCTATGAAATTTAGCAGTCCAGAGAGTGTTACCTTCTGATGCCTTGAGTTTTCTACTTCCTCTGATTCTTGGTGTGGTTCGTCAGTTGTTCTATTTTTCAATTCTAGTGAACAATCAATATCTTCCACAATAAGAATAGAACGGTTAGCCGTGGCAATCAACAATCGCCGAAGCTCAGTATTGTCTTTAACCGCAGTCAATTCGAGGTCATAAATATCAAAGTTGAGATGATTGGCTATGGCTGCTATTAAACTTGATTTCCCTGTACCTGGTGGACCATACAACAAGTTGCCTCTCTTCCAAGCTTTACCAACCCTCCTATAGAAGTCTCTTCGCTTCACGAATTGGTCTAGATCATCCATTACATTTTTCTTGACATCTGAATCCATTGCTAGCGTCTTAAAGGTAGAAGGATGGTCTAGATTAACAGAGGTCCACGCTTCTGCATAAGTTCCATACATGTTATCTTGGTCGAGAGTAAAAATCTTGAGAGTTTTCTTCTCTTGCTTGAGCAATTTGGCTCTTTCCACCATGGATGGCAAGTAAGACTCAAGAGCTACATCTTTGAATTTTTTGTGGAATTTGAGATGGAACGATCGGACCTCGGCTTTCAGTGTGGAGTTCAGATCACGTGGGTTGTGGAAGTGCTTGGTCTCGACATGGCGACAATGAAGGATCCATTGGAATTTGACGCCATTGTAGGTGTCCAAAACTTCTTCGTCACGTTCCACGGTGACATTATAGCTGTTTTCTTTCTCGTCTTTACTCACTTTGATTCTTTTGTTAGAAGGAGAGATTATGGTGGCTAAATATCCCTCTGCAGCCTCAAAGATTTCATTGTGAACAAACCCTTCAAATTCTTCGATGACCATTGTCATTTGGGAGGAGAAGGAACTAAAGATGCAGCGGAAGCCATACGAAATGTATTCGTTCACTTCGTCAGACAAATAATCTTGGACCATCGATCGAGCCAACATTGCAGTTGCAGCTACCGAAGCCGCAGTAGTAAGAACCGTCTTAGCCGTGGCCAAACGGGATTCCGCAGAAAAAGAATAAGAGGGACTCATCTTCTTTGAGCTGTCTTTGTTTTTAGTTGTAAATTCTAACTCAGAAACTCAGAAACTTAGAACTTATAATTGGTAGGAAGTGTGAACCGGAGACTAATGGATCAGAATAAAGTAGCACGGATCCTTTGCTGCAATGTCAAAGTTTCTAAGAAATAGAACAACCACTAAAATAAGAAAAAGTTGAGTTTTAGTATGAATTTAGTCACATGTTATTCGGAAGAAGAGGAAAGATGGATGACTCAAACAAAGACGAGAAAAGAATTAGTAAACAAAAACTGACAAAACGTGTCTCTTATAAAAAGCTCATTAAATAAAGAAGTAATTACTCAAATAGTCTATAATTATACCTAAATGATTCAAATAGGTTTACTTCTTTCTCTATTTCCACGATTTCAAACTTCAAATAGAAGGTGATACACTGT
>OVBA01004794.1:0-22179 GCA_900406435.1 Lepidium aucheri
AACAATGCATTTCAATTATATCGTAATTGTTTGCATTTTCAAGACCTAGTCAACCCAGATCTCCATTGAATTACTTTCAATCAAATAAGGTACCAAAATAATCAATTTACAAATCAGAATCTAATTTCAGTAAAATTACCTTCATAGGAGACGAGATAGAGATGCAGAGCAAGAAGGTGATGAAAAATGATAGCTTTAACGGAGGTGGATCCTCGTGGTGTCAAAACACGTCATTATTGGATTGAAGATGAAAGAAACTGATAGGGAAAAAAGGGGACGAGACCTAGTTTTTTTTTCTAATTTTTTTGTAATTTTTTGTTTTGTTTTAGTTTTTAAAAATAAAATGAAAAGGGTAAAATAGGTATATCAAATTTCATTTAAATTGATTTGGTGTTAGATTAAAAATGGGTATAGTAGATTATCCTTTCTTCATTTTGGACTCAAGGGATCATGCCCCTATATAGGGGAGGAACTCCTGGGAAGTTGAGGAACGACTATTTTTTTTTTTTTTATCAAAATGACTATTTGTTTTTTTTTCAACATTATCATATCTTATTCATTAAGTTGAGTCAATGTAATTTTCATGGAGGATAGAAGTTATACATCTGGGAATAAAGAAAAATCGTTTAAAAGCATCAACAGAATATGATTGTTCGGACATAACATCAGCCGCTCGATTGCAAACCCGAGGCACCCATTGAAAGGAAATATATTTGAAACGCTCACTCCACATTCGTATTTCAGGAATCCAGTTATGTAAAGCAAAATTTGTTTCTTGGCCATTCAATAACTTGAACATTGTTTGGTTATCACCTTCAAAGTCTAATCGTCGATACCCATGTATCCACATTTGTTGCATTGAAATCAGTAAAGCTTGCAACTTGCTTTCTAAGACAGATAAACAACAATGTCCTGTGCTATATCTTGCTTTCACAAATATGCCATCATGGTCTCTAACCACTCATCATGCCGTTGAAGGTAATAAAGACATAGAGTAGCTATAGTCATAATTGCATTTGATTGTATCTACTTGGGGCCGTAGCCATACTAAGGATTCTCTTGAACTTTGACTTAATCTGTCATTATTTGGTGAGTGATCTAAATAAGTACCAGTAACATTTACCCGTTCTTGTACATCATATCAAACCTTTTTGAGGACAGAGAGCCATGATTCATTATGTTGCTTGTAAATGAGAACATTACGATTTTTCCATATTCGCCAGAGGATCCAAATTGGAATGTGATGATGAAATTGTGATAGAGCGTCATTAGTAACATGATTCATCAATAGACGAATTCGTTCCTCAAAAGGAATTGAAGGACACAAAAAATCAGAAAATGGTAAGTATGCACTTTTACATATTTGTTTTTATTCTTACATTTTAGTGTCTAAATGGTAACACATTTCAGAAATTTAGCTGGATTTCATAATTCAACAGTTGCCATTTACACATATAACAATTTTACAGTTTTACAATATTTTTTTAATTTAAGTAGTATTTAAATATATATATAATTAATTATAAATAATAAAGTAAGTCACATATTTCCTCGTTAAATATAGACATTCAAGACTCATGTAGATTATTATCAGGTTTACTAAGTTTTTAGGTTGATGATTTCACTCGCTTAACACCTAATCAAACATATTTTCTAGATCGAGCTCGATTCAGTATAGATTGGTATGGTTTGATTGTGGTAGTTTTGTAAAGATCTGAAATTTATGTGAACTATTCAATTTTGATTGGATTCGAATTTATGTATTTTTTTTCAATAACAAAACAAATAAAGATTTAGTAAGAACAATCTAAGAAAATTTAAAATTTACATAAAGACTTGAATATTTTGAAATTTTTGTTATTTTGTTTCAAAATAAATAATATAATCATAATTATAATTATGAATTTAAAAATATAATTTTGTTCCAATTTATGATTATAATTTTGAATTTTTAAATATTCCATTTTTAATGAAAAAAACAAATTTTAGGTATATAATTGTATTTCATGTATTTTGGATATTCCATACAGTTTTTGGTATGATTAAGTTTAGATTTGGTTTTGCAGGTATATGAATTTAGGTTCCATTCAACTATTTAGTCAATTCCAGTTTGGTTTGATACACTATATTTCAAACTGGGTTTACTTTGGTTTTATTTTTGTCAACACTAGACAACAGATGGCCAACCTATTAGCCAAGTTTCTACGTAATGTAAGGTTTACTTTGATTTTATAGATTACTTATTGGAATTTATTTTCTTACTAAACTAATATTTTAAATTATACAGAATTCAGTCAAATTCTCCTGTTACCATTTCATTTTAACTTATTCACTTAGATTCCACTAAAAAATAAAATAAAAATTCAGCCATATTCTGCATTTAGCCAAATTCAACTAGATTCAACTATTACTATTTAGACCTTTAGTTTTTGATTAGTAGACCCAAACACAAATACAAAGATACCAACAGAAAATGAAGAAATTCCCGAAAACAAAGACCTAACAAGGAGATTAATGATTAAAACACATGAAAAAGCAACAAAAGGAAAACTAAGAAAAGATTAATAAGATTAGCAACCCAAAACCAAAAATTGAAGTTTCCGCTAGACGAAACATAGCTAGCGTGGACAACGAGTCCTCTCATCGATAGAGTGTACCTCATAAATAAATTTCAAGGTTTTTGTACTGGTAGTTTGGTCCCACAATACATATTATATATATGGTGGAGTCAATATTAGTCGACAGGGTGAATCCCTAAATAGAAACCAACATAAAACTAGACTTCAATCACAATCATAAAGTAGAGACAAGGAGCGAGACGATCACTGACCACGAAATCCTAAGCTCATATGAGGACTACGTCATGTCGAACCGGACTAGATACCATAAATATCCACGGGGAGAAGCAAGAATCAACTAATCTAGACTGAATGACCTTAACTAAATTTTAACCATAAACTAAAGAACTTAGATAGTACACTTAAACATTGCGACACCAAGCGACAAAAGAGCAGGTGTAAGGGAGGTACTATCTCAGCGAGAGAAGGAAACTAGCTAGTATGATAGGCTGAGGATCGGCCAGAAACATCATGGAGACAACCAATGGATACGTTAAAACCCATCTCAATTCACGAGCTCACTCTGAATAGAAGAGGAAATAATGAACCCGCAAAGAAACACAGTGGCCAAGGAGAAGAGACGAGAACCCAACAATCAATAGAGGCTTCATCGTCGACAACAAATCTCACGAGCACACCAAGCTGACTTTGATGCAGCAATCACCCATGCACACGAGATCTACACAGAAGCGAAGCGCCTTTCCGCTGATACTAACGGAGGAGGTTAGCATT
Organism: Lepidium aucheri; assembly: GCA_900406435.1. Classification (NCBI taxonomy): domain Eukaryota; kingdom Viridiplantae; phylum Streptophyta; class Magnoliopsida; order Brassicales; family Brassicaceae; genus Lepidium; species Lepidium aucheri. The sequence goes on from OVBA01004794.1 coordinate 3,351, forward strand.
GGTGATGTTAGAGCAACCGTCCACCAATCCTAACTAATCGTCTAGAGACTAAATTATGTGGTTGGTATGCTAAGTCTCTATCATTAGGAGGAAAAGAAATACTACTCAAATATGTCTCCCTTGCTTTGCCGGTGTATACTATGTATGGCTCTAGAGTCTAGACTCACCAAGTTCCAATGTAAGAAATAGGCCTGTGAATTTGGGTAGTTTGGGTCGGGTCGGGTCGGGTATTTCGAAATTCGGGTATTTATCAAATTTTCATTTTGTTCCGAATTAACCAAAACGGGTAATTCGGGTCGGGTCGGGTCAGGTCGGGTCGAAATCGGGTAATTTGGTTAGTTTTTATTAGTTCCGAATTAACCCAAAAAATCCAAAACAAAAAAAAATCCGAAAATCCGAAAATCCAAAAAAATCCAAAAATCCAAAAAAATCCGACCCGAACCGACCCGAATCAACCCGAACTGACCTGAATAACTTAAAAATCTGAAAAATTTCTAAAAATCCAAAATAACTCAAAAGAAAAACTAAAAAATTTGGGTGACCCGATACCCGAACTACCTGACCCGAACTATTACCCAAATTATAAAATAAAACACTACCCGAATTACTATCTGATACCCGAACTACCCGATCCGAATTACCCGAAATGCAATTCGGGTCAGGTCAGAAAATTTGGATCGGCTTTTATTCTCAGGGCTAGTAAGAAACTTACAAGTGCCATAACTAGTTTTTCGTGGAACAACAAGGAGAATAAAAAGAAAATTCATTAAGTATCTTGGGAGAAGATGTACAAACCAAAAGATAAAGGTGGATTGGGGTTTAGAGACATCGAAAGCTTTAATCAAGTTTTGCTTGGGGTTTTACTTGCCAAGCAGGCATGAAGTCTTCTAGATGACCCAAAATATTTATTAGCAAGGCTATATCACTCCCGTTACTATCCACAAATAAGTTTTTTGGAGGCAGACCTTGGTTCTCGGCCATCATACGCATGGAGAAGCATTACTCATGGATGAGAGTTGTTGGCCCATGGATGTCTGAGAAGTGTCAATGATGGAAGATATGTGGCTTGACAAGTGGGTCTGGGATGATGTACCGAGAAGACCTGTTAATAAAGAAGTGCATATCAACTTGAATTTTAAGGTGGTAGATTTGATCACTAAAAAAGACAAGTGGGCCGAACATAAACTTCACCATTTGTTTCCACATGCTGTGGTTCTTCACGTCCTATCCTTTCCCTCAAACTCGAAGGTCAAGGACACGTGGATATGGGCGTATCCAAAAGAAGGTACATATTCGCTAAAAAGTGGATACTAGTTGGCCTCTCAACCAACAATCTGGTATGAACCAAGATCAGAGGCAGTACAAAGGTTAAACAAACTTAAAAATAGAATATGAAAGATAAAGACTTTACCAAAAATCAAATTTATTACACTCCCAGGTGCACTTGTTGTGGCTGATTGTTTAAAGTCTCACGATTTGAATGTGAATCAATATTGCTCGTTATGCAAACACCAACCTGAAACCATTAGACATGTTCTCTTTGAATGTAAAATGACTTCTCAGGTTTGGAACAAAGTGAATGTACACAGTCTCACAACTTACAATCTTGCAAATATTGAGCAATACATGGAGGCTCTTATTTTGCAAGTAGAGAAGCCTGACCCACGTAATATCTTCCACAGAGCTTTGCCATAGATTATTTGGAAGTTTTGAAGCACATAAATTGTAAGGTTTTAGCCAACAGAGACATCAATGTGGATATATTACTCACTAACACTTTAGAAGAAGCTGAGACATGGTTAAAAGTCAATACAAAAATTGATGCTTTGATAATATCTCGGGTATAAGGAACCCACGTTTCGATCCGTGGTCGAGACCGAGCCCTAGAGTAATATAGTCCAATACCGGTATTGCTTAGGACAAACCCCCATCATTGTGTGGTGCAGCCTGGCTAATCAGGGATGAACGGAGTCACGTAAGACAACATGTTAGAGATGCTTTGCTTCGTTCAAAAACCTGGATCATAACTAAGTGGCGTTGACTTCTTTGGGCAATTCAGAGCTCTTTAGATCTAAGGTATTAAAAAGTAGAGTCTTGGATTGAGAATAGTGGCATAGTCAACGCAATTCAACATCCAGTTAGATGGCCAAAATACAGCTTGTACCTGAAGCATTATGAGACACTGAAAGGAATATTCCACTCTTTGTAGATATGTGTCAGATTTGGTAATTACATCAAATGCATGAAGGACACATGGTGACCTACATCAAATGCATGAAGGACACATGGTAGCTTGGTAAGCAAGTTGATGAGGCTTGGTGAAGACACTTGGAGGTTTGGTGTTGACACTTGGAGGTTTGGTGAGCAACTTGATGGTGATCCTTCACCATCAAATAGGTGCTTCACTATCATTTGTAAATCATCCCAAAACAACAAGTTCTCTCTACAATCAAAACTTGTAGTATTCTTATCTCTCCTTTTGTAATATTTCAAAGAGTGAAATATTAATTTGGTAATGTTTGGAGGACGTAGGCATTTTGGCCGAACCTCGTTAAATTCTGGTGTCTTTCTTTTTCTTTAATTGCTTTAGTTTATTTCTTTTAAAATTTGCTTCATTGCTTCCGCAACAATTGGTATCAGAGCCATGGTTTTAGGAAAAAATACTACGCCGTAGGTATACTTCGGCCGGCACATCAGAAATTTTTTCCTTCTTCCGGATTTTGTTGATTAGCAAATTTTTAAGGAAAAATTATTGCAATTATTGAATTGGAGTTGAGATGACAAACCAAGACGAAAATAAACCAACAATGTCGAATGCTTCTTCAAGCATTTTCCAGAGAGCCATCAGTGCTAGTCCACGGTTGATGGTGGAGATTTTCGACGGTAACGGTCATTTCGGCATGTGGCAAAGTGAGATTATAGATGTGCTATTTCAGCAAGGTCTAGATGTTGCAGTTGAAGGAAAGAAACCAGATAGTATGGGAAAGGAAGATTGGAAGAACCTCAATCGATTGGTATGTGGTACAATCCAGTCATGCTTATCTAGAGAACAGAAGTATGCATTCTGTAAAGAGACTTCTGCTAGTAAGTTGATGACGGTGTTAGAGGAAAAGTTTTTGAAGAAAAACAGCCAGAATAAGCTTCACATGAAGAAAAGGCTGTTTCGGTTCACCTACATTCCTGGTACCACAATAAATAAGCACATCACCAGCTTTAATCAGCTTGTTGCTGATTTGTTGAACCTGGATGTGACCTTTGAAGATGAGGATCTTGCCTTGACGTTGTTGGCATCCCTTTCGGAGGAGTTTGAATTTCTTGAAACAACTCTGCTCCATGAGAAGGCTGTTGTTTCCCTCAGTAAAGTATGTAGATACCTATACAACTATGAACTGAGGAAGAAAGATAAAATGGAAAGCTCAGGTAGCGTTACTGAAGAAGCTTTGATTGCAAGAGGACGTCTGGTTAGCCAGACGAAAGGAATTAGAAGCAATCAAAGTCGAAAGCCAAGATTTGTAAAGATGAATGTGCTTTCTGTCGGGAAAAGGGCATTGGAAGAAAGATTGTCCTAAAATAAAACACAAAGGAAAATCCAATAAAGGAAAAGCTGTTGCAGATTCAAATGTAGCTGAGTGTAATGAAGACTCAGACTATTTACTTGCTATTTTGGGTATAATTAGCTCCTCTACTATTTGGCTATTTGATTCAGGATGCAACAATCATATGTGTCCCAATCGTGAATAGTTTCACAATTTCAAAGAGCAAGAAAATGGAGTAGTCTATACAACAAATGATTTCCCACTCACCACACATGGAATTGGTTCCATCCAGCTGAGGAATCATGATGGATCAATCAGAACATTTAAGGATGTTCGTTATGTGCCAAGTTTATCGAAGAATCTCATTTCATTGGGAACCCTACAAGAAACGGGTTTAACGTTTTGGTCTAAAGGTGGAGTGATGAAGATATTCTCAGGAGCACAAGTGGTGATGAAAGGAGTTCGAAAAAATAATAGGTTGTACCATTATCAAGGTACAACTATTATTGGAACTGCAGCAGTAGCATCAAATGACGAACAGGAATCAGAGACAGCCTAGTTATGGCACATGCGCTTGGGGCATGCTAGGCAAAAATCCTTGAATCAACTTGTGAAACAAGGATTGTTGAAAGGTTTGCAGAACAGCAAATTGGATTTCTGTGAGCATTACGCAAAAGGGAAAAAGACAAGGGTAAAACTTGGAACAACAATCCATGATACTAAAGGTATCTTGGATTATGTTCATTTGGATGTATGGGGACCTTCAAAAACACCGTCATTGGGAGGAAACCACTACTATGTTACCTTTGTTGATGATTTTTCCCGAAGAATTTGATTGTATGCAATGAAGACTAAGCATGAAGTGCTTGGAATTTTCCTTAAGTGGAAAAAGATGATGGAAACTCAAACAGGTCGAAAGATCAAACATCTCCGATCAGAAAATGGTGAAGAATACAGGAGTGATCCATTTATGAAGGCATGCGAAGACAACAGCATTGTCAGACACTTCATCGTTAGGCACATACCACAACATAATAGAGTGGCAGAACGGATGAACCGAACATTGCTTGAGAAAGTTTGGTGTATGTTGTCCAACGCTAGATTTGGCAAGCAATTTTGGGCTGAAGCTATTGTATATCCGAGTCACCTCATTGATCGCCTGCCATCTAGTGCTATTGGTGGTAAAACACCATTAGAGAAATGGTTTGGAAATCCTGCTATGGATTATGACTCCCTACATGTGTTTGGATGCACGAGTTGTTATCATGTTAAGGAGTCAAAGTTGGATCTTCGTGCGAAGAAAGCAATTTTCACGGGGATCGCATCCAGAGTAAAAGGATATCGTCTTTGGTACCTAGAGACCAAGAAGATGATCATTAGCAGGGATGTCACCTTTGATGAATCTACCATGTTGGGAAAGGTGACTGTAAAACAGAAGGATGATACTCCGAATCAGGTGGAGTTGGAAAGAAAGATTATTGTTCCAACAAATGATGAAGTCGAAACTCCTATGGTAGATGAGGAGTTAGATGAAGAAGATGTTCAAACCCAAGAATCTCTACAATAAGATGAGCTAATTGCAGTGAGAAAGCCAAAGAGAATAACGAGAAAGCCCGCTCGTTATATTGATCAGGTGGCTTATGCATCTCCCATGTCAAGTGATGATATTCCTGCCACTTATAAAGAAGCAGTCGAAAGTTCAAAAGAAGATAAGTGGAGGAGTGCCATGGTTGATGAAATGAAATCCCTTCAAAAGAATCAGATATGGAAGTTAGCTAATCTTCTGAAGGGAAAGAAAGCAATTGGATGTAAATGGGTATATAAAAGAAAGACGGATTTCCTGACAAGTCAAATGTGCGCTACAAAGCAAGGCTAGTAGCTAAAAGCTATGCTCAAAAGGAGGGGATAGACTACAATGAAGTGTTTTCTCCTGTAATGAAACACTATTCTTGTTCGCCTCTTATTGGCTTTGGTGGCACAGTTGGATATGGAGCTGTTTCAAATGGATGTAAAAATAGCATTCCTACATGGAGACTTGAAGAAGGAAATTTATATGGAACAACCCGATGGATTTAAGGTTGCCGGAAAAGAAGACATGGTTTGTAAGCTTGAAAATTCATTGTACGGATTGAAGCAATCACCAAGGCAATGGTACAAGCTATTTGATAGGTTCATGTTGAGGAAAAAGTACACAAGAAGCAAGTATGATCATTGCGTGTATTTGCGCAAACTGCAAGATGGGTCTTTTGTATATCTTCTTCTTTATGTTGATGACATGCTAATAGCTTCCAAGAACAAAATGGAGATTGAGAAGTTAAAAGCTCAATTAAATGGTGAATTTGAAATGAAGGATCTTGGTGAAGCAAAGAAGATTCTTGGCATGGAGATAAGTAGAGATAGGAAGTTGGGAACACTTCGACTAACTCAGAAGGAATATTTGAGAAGGGTACTTAAACGTTTTGGTATACATTATGAGTCAAAACCTGTTAGTACACCACTTGCTTCCCATTTCAAATTCAGTGCAGAGTTATCTCCAAAAGATGCAGCTGAAAGAGCATATATGTCTAAAGTTCCATATGCAAGTGCAGTTGGAAGCTTAATGTATGCTATGGTGTGTACGAGGCCTGATATTTCATATGCAGTTGGGGTTGTGAGTAGGTATATGCATAATCCTGGAAATGAGCATTGGCAAGCAGTAAAATGGATATTACAGTACATTCTGAACATCGTAGATGTTGGTTTGGTATTTCAGCAAGAACAAGGTGGTCAATATGTGGTTGGATATTGTGATTCCAACTATGCTGGTGATCTGGATAAACGTCGATCAACTATTGGCTATGTGTTTACTTTGGCAAAAGCGCCAGTATGTTGGAGGTCTACATTACAGTCAAGTGTAGCTTTGTCTACAACAGAGATAGAGTATATGGCTTTGACAGAGACTGTAAAAGAGGAAATTTGGCGTCAAGGGTTGCTTGGTGAATTAGGGATTTGACATAAGCATATTAAAGTGCATTGTGATAGCCAGAGTGCTATCATGTTGGCAAAGAATCAGGTTTACCATGCAAGAACGAAGTATATCAATGTTCGTTACCACTTTATACGAGAAATTATCGAAGAAGGTGGAATTGTCGTCCAGAAGATTCATACCGTTGAGAATCTTGCTGATATGTTGACGAAGACAGTAACTTCAATCAAGTTTGAACATTGTTTGAACTTGATTAATATTGTCAAAAATTGAAGACTGCATAGATGAACACTACTGAGGATTAGAGATTTGAAGATATGAAATTTGACAAGGTGGATATTTGTAGATATGTGTCAAATTTGGTAATTACATCAAATGCATAAAGGACACATGGTGACCTACATCAAATGCATGAAGGACACATGGGGACTTGGTGAGCAAGTTGATGAGGCTTGGTGAAGACACTTGGAGGTTTGGTGTTGACACTTGGAGGTTTGGTGAGCAACTTGATGGTGATCCTTCACCTATAAATAGGTGCTTCACTCTCATTTGTANTCTTTTGTAATAATTTCAAATAGTGAAATATTAATTCGGTAGTCTTTGGAGGACGTAGACATTTTGGCCGAACCTCGTTAAATTCTGGTGTCTTTCTCTTTTTTAATTGCTTTGTTTATTTCTTTTAAAATTTGCTTTGCTGCTTCCGCAACACTCTTGTGTGGTCAAACTCTCTTCCGCAAATGCAGAAAAACCGGCACGTGCAGAAAAACCGGCACATCTGATTACTAGGAGTATGATAAGAAATCACCATTTTAACTCCTAGTTACCTTTTGGAGGCCCATCTTGGCTCTCCTCATATTTGGATGTTGATCACGGACTGTCCAGTAATCTCAGAGTTAGTTGATTGCGATCATTACTTTTGTACTTGTTTCTTTTCGAATTGAGTGCCAATTGTTTAGGCCTCCTATTTACTTGTATCGGCCTCGTTGGGCTTTCAAACTTTGTTTTATTAATAGCACTAAGGTGACAAAAAAAAAACCAACTACACACAAATTTTGAGCCTCAATATATTTCCCCACCAATCTAAACTTTAAAACTTATTCACACCTCAAACAAAAGTTTACTACATACATATATCCAACAGAAAAACGGCCAAAACCTCAGTAAATTTTGTGGTCAGTGCCGATTCATACACGAACTCGTATGACACACTTAAATCTGAATTTATTGATAAAAAATATAAATTTCATATACGAACTACTATTTTTCGGCTAAAACCAAAGTTGACCGTTAGCTCTGTTAGTCAACAGTTAAATATCCGTTATGTTTCCGTTAGTTCACACGTGTATGGCTAAAAAACTCACACGTGTACAGCTGAAAAAAATTAATTAAAATAAATTAAAATAAATTGAAATAAATTAAAATAAATTAAAATAAATTAAAATAAACTAAAATTAATTAAAATTAATTAAAATAAATTAAAATATATTAAAAATAAATTAAAATAAATTAAAATTAATTAAAATAAATTAAAATAAATTTAAATAAATTTAAATATATTAAAAATAAAATAAAAGAAATTAAATATATTAAAACAAATTAAAATTAATTAAAATCAATTAAAATAAAATCAATTAAAATACATTAAAATAAATTAAAATACATTAACATAAACTAAAATAAAGAAAAATAAAATAAAATAAATTGAATAAATTAAACGAAAGTAAAAAAAATTGGTTGCCGAAAACATTTATGTATGTGCTTTATCAAATCATTTCTTTTCATATTACCATGCCTAAAATATTTAGTTTGTTGAAGATTTGTAGGGTTTATCATAAATTAAAATTTATGAATTAAGATTTTAGAGTTGATAATTTTTTGAAACATGTAAACTATTGTTCGAGTAGGATTAAGCTCTAAGGTTAAAATCCAACTCGGAGAGTTTAAGAGAGAATATGGGTAAAGATTCTGTTCTTTAACGTAGTGAATAGTACGTTTTAAAGAGTACGGTATTTTTATTTCTTTGCTTGATGACGTGTTGACCGAGTTCTTTTCATTCTGATGAATTGTCGAGAATGAGCTCTTCCGAGTTAACATTGAGTAATCGAGACAAGTTCTTAGCTAATTTTGATAAGTTCATGAATGAGAGGTTTTAATCATTGATTGGTATTCATGAACCAAAGTAGGATCTCGGATACACCTTCAACAATTACGATTGTAGCCAAGTTGTAACTATATTTGTATCGGACACTGTAAGTGTTTCATCAACTCTTTTATATAGGTGCTTCATTAATGAATTTAGTTTATGTTTATGTATTTCAATTTAAAATTAATTTATTCTAATGTGTTTCAATTTATTTTAATTTATTTTTAATATATTTAAATTAATTTAAATTTGTTTTAATTAATTTTAATTAATTTTAATTTATTTTAGTTTATTTTAATTTATTTTTAATATATTTAAAATTAATTTTAATTTATTCAATTTATTTTATTTTATTTTTCTATATTTTAGATTATGTTAATGTATTTTAATTTATTTTATGTATTTTAATTGATTTTATTTTAATTTATTTTAATTTATTTTAGTTTATTTTAATTTATTTTTAATATATTTAAATTAATTTAAATTAATTTTAATTTATTTTAGTTTAGTTTTAATATATTTTAATTAATTTTAATTAATTTTAATTAATTTTAATTTATTATTAATTTATTTTCATTTATTTTTATTAATTTTTTTCAACTGTACACGTGTCAGTTTTTAGCCATATACGTGTGAGCTAACGGAAACATAACAGATATTTAACTGTTGACTAATGGAACTAACGCTCAACTTTGGTTTTGGCTGAAAAATAGTAATTCGTATATGAAATTTATATTTTTTATCAATAAATTCATATCTAAGTCTGACATACGAGTTCGTGTATGAATCGGCACTGATCACAAAGCTTGCTGAAGTTTTGGCTGTTTTTCCTATATCCAACCAAAAAAAGTTTGGAACTTTAATTCCACACGGATGTTGGATTAGTAACGTTTACTCTTTTTCCTATTTATCATCTACCAAATTAAACCGGAGATAATCAATTTTAATCCAGATTTCAACTCAACTAGGATCTGATTGTAATTTCAGTTAACTCTAATTTTGACTAGAGATTATGTGATGGATAAAAAAACAACCCAAGATGTCCCAAATTTAGTTTAAGCACATGTATAAAAAACCCATGTTTAAAAAATTCTGAAACAAACTCAGCAGATTTTGGGTTATCCATAAAAAACTCATAAGATTATGGGTTACCCATCTATACCTATCTATATCCAAGTTTATTTTTTTTACAAATATAGTCAGTTTTCTTTATAAAATTCTAAAGTAAATTTGTTTATTATTATTTAATTTTGAAAGTAAAACTATGACTAAGCAATAAAACATTTATTTTGAAAAAATATATTTACCTTTTAAAATTATATTTGTTTTGATATTTATTTTTAAATATAAATTTAAACCATAATTTAAATCATAACAAATCACAATAAAAATTTGTAACTCAAATCATATATTATATCATAAATTTTAATCGTTTTTCATTTAAATTTACTAAAAATATATTATTTATTTAAAATAAATTTTTAGAGAAAAATCCAGCATACCCATTACTAATAGGTAAACTCATATCAAACTTTATAATCATGAGTACCTAACATGTTTTAAGTCCAATATTTTTTTGGGCTTAAAAATAGAGTTAAAAATCTATAAATTTTTTGCGGATTTGGATACCCACTAGACTAAGTCCATTTTAACATCCGTAATTTTGACCCATGATAATATTAGAGATTAAACTCGACAAAACTCTTCCAAACCAAACTTTTACAATTTGAAGTACCAGAATTTTGAGTAAATGATCAAGTGTTAATCATTAATGAAATCAAACCAAGAAGGATAACACCTACCTAAAAGATATCAAGACATGAAATGAAGAAAATTATCATAAGGACTTTGAATGATTATAAGAATATTCTTCTTATTGATTTAGAAACTCTCTCAAAACTAAACCCTGTTTTCCAAAGTCTTATAGAACAACTCTCCAAAGACTCTTAATTATGGAACTAGACTAACTCCCTATTCTATTAGGAATTAGGCTAACTTCCTATTCCTACTAAGATTTAATTTACATAAATCTTATCTCTTTATTTGATCTTATCTCAGGAAGCTAACTCATTCTAGAATTAACTTCTTGTCCAAGTTAGAAATTATCCAACATTCACTCCCGTAATTCCGACTTGAACTCCGGAAAGAATATGATCTCGTTAACTTTGATCTTGCTTCTCATTCTCATTGCCCAAACTGTGTAGTTTGTCGATTTTAACATAGGACAATGAATCGATAGAATTCCAAGGTCCTTGGTTTGCAGTGGTGGATTAGGCACGTCCTCCATTCTTGGTTACATACGGTTCACGGTTGCACGGTCGGATCTTTGACTCAACCTGACTCTGATACCAAATGAAGAAAATAATCGGAAGCACTTTGAAATATTATAAGAACTGCACTTCTTATTGATTTAGAAACTCTCTCAAAAGTAAACATTGTCTCTCAAAGTCTTATAGAACAACACTCCAAAGACTCTTATTTATTGAACTAGGCTAACTCCTTATTCTAATAGGAATTATGCTAACTCTGTATTCCTACTAGAATTTAATTTACATAAATCTTATTTTTTTTTCTTTATCTTATCTCTAGAAGCTAACTACTTCTAAAAATAACTTCTAGAAATTATCCACCATCAAACACCCAAATTGATTAAGTATTTAAAAATGGGAAAACTGCCGAAAAACATGTGAACTTGCAAAACTTGGTTGATTTAACTATGAACTTTGAACTTCGTCAATTAAACTACTAATTTGATGTTGACCTTAAACAAACACTAAAGTTTGGGTTGACTCGGCCAATTGAACATTCCGAAAATCCCAACTTTAAAATTTCTTAAAATTCCAAAGCCAAACCGATTTTTCAAAGTTTGATTCAGTTCTTATCTTCATTTTAATGAACCCTTAAGTTTTTTTTTACATTCTTTCAAGAATGAGCTCAAATATGAGTTTATTTAACACATATATCCATAAGTTTGAAGCTCGAATTTGAACTTATTTTTGAAAGAAAAGAGAAAAGCAAGCTTAGGGTTTCTTTAAAATGAAGATAACAATTGAATCGAATTTTGAAAAATCGGTTTGGTTTTCAAATTTTGAGAAATTTTAAATTTGGGATTTTTGGAATGTTCAATTGGCCAAGTCAACCCAAACTTTAGTGTTTGTTTAAGGTCAACATCAAATTGATAGTTTAATTGACGGAGTTCAAAGTTCATAGTTAAATCAATCAGGTTTTGCAAGTTCACATGTTTATCGGCAGTTTTCCCATTTAAAAATATTGGAACTTTATTGCAAATTCATCTAATAGTAGGATTCGTTATAAATCTAGAAAATTGTTACATTATAAAGTTTTTGACATTGAGTGAAACAATAGAAAAATTCATATTTTCTGATCGATCGACTTCATTCATATTTTCCTTTCTCCTATCTCTCTCCCTCTCTCCATGTACATTTCTCTTTCCTGAAAATTCTTAAGAAAAATATCTGAAACGGTTTTTAAAAATTGGTTGTTCGTTTTCTTGTAGCAATTCTTGTGGGTACATTTTTTATCTCTGTTTGGGATGAGGAGCGGTGGAGAGATTAAGGGGTCAGTGGCAAGACTTATCATTTTTTTTGTCTTCTTCGTGTTCTAAGAAGTGGATAGATTGACTCAGATGCAACAATGGAGCAATGTAAAAAAAGGCTGAGAGAATTTATTGATTTTGTGGGTTAGAATAATGGTTTTGATATTAATTCTATGTGGTGTAGTATTATGGTCAAGAAAATCAATATAAATGTTTGATTTAATTCTATATGGTAAATTCAGGTGTAATTAGGTTTTAAAGTTTAGCTGGTGAGGAAATATAAAGAGGCTTACCGTTTATGTTTAATTGGTGCTACATATATGGGGGCCAATAAATTGAAAAAAGAAGAAGATAGGGGGCAATGACTCAAACACTCCTAGTTAAAAATAAAGTGACTCATTTACTCCTCTATTATTTGGCTGATTTAATTAAATTAGTTTGTGTTAGAAGATAAGGTGTTTTACCTTATTTTCCTTGATAGTTGAAGACATTTACAGGAGCAAACCTATAGTATTCGTCCGAGCATATTATCCATATTAAAGATTCGATAATTGTTGGTTTACTTGATTAAAATAGAAAATTTGTCTAAATGACGCATCAATAACCGAGCAGAAAAATTTCTCCCAAATTAACCTTAATTGATCCTATCTATCTTATTTTCCCAATTTCATCATACATGTTCACCTTTCTCCCTTCACCTTTCTCTCTGCAAATTGCAACAAACTAACCCGAATTCTTCGTTTCATTTCTCTTATTCATCTAATTTATTGTTGCATCTTTTTTTTTCTTCGAGGAGTCAAAAGAATCATCAGAAACCGTAAGTTATTGTAACCTAATTTTGATTGTCAAATAGTTGAACTAGTTGTAATTTTGAAAATAGATTTTTGTGGTTTTCAAACTGATGAACCTTCTGGTTTCAAATCAGTTGCGTGATGATTTTAAGGATTGTAGATCTAGCTCTATGATTGTTGGATTATTTAGTTTATTATATCAATTGTAAAAGAAAATTTTCTGTGTTTTAGAGATTTGGAACAATTATGAAAAATGGAATAATTAAAGTATTTTAATTGGAACGATTCTGAAAATTTTCAATTCTCGTGTATAGTGTTTGGATTGAAGAACACTTTTGAGATGATTTTGAGATTTGGATTGAGTAAAATGTGTACAATGTTTATTATAGAATTTGTAATGTGATTCTGAGACTTCTATTGATTAAAAACGTGATTAGAACGTTGCTTATAGTATTGATTATGTGAAAAAAACAGTAGATGTTGGTGATGCGGAAGAAGTAGAGATTTTGTATGAAAAAGACGAAGAAGAGGGTGTTGATTATGAAGTCGGGTGTGATGAAGCTGCTAAGAATGAAGAATAAGTAGATGTGTCAGATGAGTAAGAAGGAGATGGTGAGGGTGAGCAAGAAAAGAGGAAGAAGTAGATCAAATGTTACTAATGTTGTAATCTCTATTTTAACGAAGTAGAGTTTTATTTTGGTATTGTAATTTAGTAATGTTACTAATGCTGCAATCTCTATATCTTTGTGACATTAATATTAGAGTTCTTTTAGAGCAGACATTAAGAAAACAAATCATTTATTAAGAAGTCACAAACCAAATACATAATTACGTAAATTTCAGAGCATAACTGTTAGAAAACAAATAAATTTCAAAATATTTTGGTTTTGGAGGGAGAGTTAAAAAATTTCGGGAAATGTTACTGAAATATTCGAATTTTTTGAAAATTGTTATATCAGTTTTGTACTTATGCACAAATACACATAATTATACTTTGGTCATTTTAAGAAATTATTAGTTTACTCTAGTCTAATTTATGATTAATAGTTTAACCAAGAATATTATGGTATTCTACAACATTTATAAAAATTATGCACATTAATTTCTTTGTTTTACGAATTTTATACAAATTTAGTTCTATAATGAGATATTAAGCAACAAACTTCTCATATTTATATTTTGTTGAGATATTCATGATAGATATGTGAAACATGTAGTTGATTATATGAAAGCTTAAAAATTATATGATTTACAATAGTTGATAAATCAACTATATAATAAATATGAAATCACAAATAATAACTTGGATGTCAATTATATTCGTGAATATGAATTCGTTATAACTATAACGAATATTTCCTTTTTGATTTCAATTAAACCGGTTGAATTTTCTTTCTTTGACTTCAATTAAACCGATTGAGTTTTATCTCTTTGATTTTAATTAAACCGATAGATTCTTTGATTAATTTTAAACCGATGGGTTTTTGATTAATATTAAACCGATGGAATCTTTGATTTCATTTAAACCGACAGATTCTTTAATTTCAGTTAAACCGATTAATTCTTTGATTAATATTAAACTGAATGGAGTCTTTGATTTCATTTAGACTGATAGATTCTTTGGTTTCCAATAAACCGATGGATTTTTGATTAGTTTTAAACCAAATGACTGAAATTTAACAAATTATGAAAGTCTTAGCATAGAAACCGAACACAATTACACACTTAATATTATCCTATTCTAATACAGTCAGTAAGATTTAGACTATACTAGTTTTACAACAATGATAAGGACGATACAACCTAGAGCTAGAATCGAAATCTAACGATTTCTTCGCATTCCTTTTGGCATCCAAAAACATGTTATCTATATTTTCGGACAACTCTTTCTTACCTTTAGCTTGCATATTCTCGTATAATACATCTTGATTATGCTTCAATGAAGTGATTTCTCTGTCAAGTACACCAAGTAAACTATTCAAGCTTTCGATTTCATCAAGCAAAGCCCAATTTGAATATATACTTGTCATTAGTTAATAAGAACAAATTAAAAACACAAATTAGTAAGCTAAGAACAAAACATTAACACAAACCACGGAACCAACAATTGTTAATCCAGAATCAATTGAATAAGGGACCCCATTAAATTATAATAATAATTTACCTTACACTCATGTATCCTGTTTTGAATCAATTCACTTTTTCTGTATTCTATGACACAGTTCACAACGAAGAAGCAGTTCGATTCTTCAAGACAACTTGTGGGTGCTGGAAGCTTAACATTGGCGTGTAGACAGAAGCTCTAGATGAAGTCACTGCCGAGATTGTCGCCGGAATATCGCCAGAATGGGCAAAACTCCAGATGAAATTCCGTTGAATCTGTACAAGTCACGCAGAGCGTTGGATTTTGATTGGTTTGATTAAGATTTTAATTGATTGATTAATTTAATTTTCACCAACTGAATTTGGATCCATAACTTTTGCAAAATTCATTTTCTTTTTTCATTATTTAATTTTAAGGGCAAAACATGACTAAAATTGGGAAAGGAGAGTAGAAGAGTATTTCAGACATAAGGAGAGTAGCTTAGTCAAAAACATTCTCCAGCAAAGAGTATATGAATTATTATCCTGATAGATAGTTTGAAGGAGAAATAGATGATTGATCCTTAATACTTTAAAAGGTTTCAAGCTTCACGAACACTAGTATGGTGTGTGAATGTGATCTCACACCAACACTAATCCACTCAATCTCACCAAAAACTCTGAAATTAAATGAGAGTAGTATTAGAACATGTTATTTTCAGGAAAGTTTTTGTGTTGCCTTTTAAAAGACGTAAAAGAAAACACTGGTTTGTTCCAATCATAATAGGTCTGGTTCTAACGAGGTGGACTAGACCGAGTGGATATTTTACGACTTACCAATCACCATACGTTCTCTGATTGGATCCAATGCATTTTTTGGTGACATGTGTATGTTATTTAGTTTTTAGTTGAATAATATTGAATTTGACCAATGGAAACATCAAAAAGCAAATTGGTACGCAGAGAAAAATCCTGAACGCACAAACGATGTCGCTTTCAAATGGTCGTCTTGTGCGAATTGGCATGAAAAAATGTTGGCTCATTACGCATTCACACTAGGCGTCCTTTATGTTGAATGACCATTTTTTTTTGCTTGTCAAAAAAAGAAGAAATAATAGACCATCTTTTTTGTTTGGATTTTTTCTTCACTTTTTAATTGGTGAAATTAAAAACGTTATATTGGTACCACTTTAAAGTTTCAGAATTTAGATCTTTACAAGTTCTAGTGTCAGAAGCCCAACATATATATATTTGTATGAATAAAAAAATACTTTGGAACATATGTGGCGGTAGATAATGATATGATTAGTTGATCATAAAAATTAATGAAAATTTAGGTTTATAAATCGAATTTGGTTAATGAAATTAATTAAATATGATTAATTTTAAAGAAATTAGAAGTTTGTGATGAATTAAGAAGATTATACTTATTAGTTTAGGTTGAATTCTGTAGAGCATATTCTGTCCAGGGTGTATATTATGCAAAAAAACACCATATTGTCCGTGTCTTCCTTGTATTATCATTTAGCTAGTTTATCACCTCTCTTTGATTTTATCTTAGAGTTATAGAGGGGATTTTGAGCTTTATTTTGATATTTGTGACACTGGTATCAGAGCAATCTATCTTGGGACCCATTTATAATAGAAATAAGAGCCCAGACTATGCTCGAAGTTCATAAACAACTGGAGTAAAGCATCATAGTCATTAAGAGTATAGCTTAACAATAAGTTCACCACCGTCTATAATATTGGCAGACCTCTGAGTACCACTGCATGATTTGCATATATGTTCAATGGTGCACACATCATCATCATCGGTGGTGTATACACCACATTAATCTTTACCAACGTTGAACCAAGTCTCACCACTGATTCATGAATCACCAGAGTCATTGTACCAGGGTCAAGGATCGAGAGATCTGGGCCTTAACAGAGCTCTAACAGTGACGATGGAAAAGATCACACAACTCACCAAAGTGAGTTTCCCGGCATTTGATGATTATGAGGTTCGTGACTAGATGTTCAAATGTGAGCCATTTTTATCTTTGGATGGAACAACTAAGGACTCAAAAGTAAGAATGGCCTCGATAAATATGTTTGGAAGAGCCCTTCAGTGGCTTCAAAACTCCATAATATAGAGGTATGGAATGTATCTATCTTAGTATGAGGATGCTGGAATAATCTCTACTAGATTTGGTGGTAGACATCTTGATCCTATATCTGAGTTAATAAGCCTGAAACAAGACGGTGATTCAGTTGAAGTTTACCATGATAAGTTCGAGAGTTCTCTCACTCATGTGTCAATACCTCCTGCTAATGCCCTCAGTATATTCATTATTAACCTCAACTCCTCACCTTGCTTACCACACCCTGCTAGTTACTTACTCCAGATATAGCAGAAGTAGCTCATGTTGTTCATATGTATGAGTTGTATCTACAACACCTAGCACAGAAAATAACCCGAGCTCCCTTTAGTGCAAATTAAAAGCCAAACACTCACTACACAAACATAAACCATACCCAAAACACTAACCAAGCAGCCCTCCCTTACTCCCACTACCTGATACTCATCAAAAACAACCAAATAATTCATCTTTTATACCCACAAACCAAACATAAAAACCTGCTCTCAAATATAATTACCAAGAAGTGCAAGACTATAAAGCCAAAGGATTATGTTGTAGAAATTCAAACTGTAGACTAAGAATAATAAAGAATGACTCTCTTTATTAGTTTAGGAAACTCAATACAAAACCTAAACTCTCAATCTTAATCTCTCTAAGTTATGCCACACATTGGCATCTCCTTTTATAGGTTACATAATTTCCTTTCTCAATTAGGAAAACTCATATTTTAGATAACTCCTAAAATATATCGTTGATCTTATCAAACCTAACTACCTAACTTGCTCAACAAGTCTTTGATATTAAGCTTAATCTAACATTCTCCCCTTTAAGCTTAGTGTCAATTTCTTCTAAGTCTTTTACTCCAATGTAGTCTCTCATTTCTTTGAACTTGATTCTTCCAAGCGCCTTAGTTAGAATGTCTGCCTTTTGCATGTTTTCGGGAACATGTTCAACTTCTATTTGACAATTCTCAACACATTCTCTTATGAAATAATATCTTGTATGAATATGCTTGCTTCTTCCATACAAAGCCTTCTTGAGTTTGTAAACCATGTGTTCACTTCCCTTAACTTTGAAACCTTCTGGTTGTAACACATAAACGGTTTCCTTAAGTTCACCATTAAGAAACGCCGTTTTGATATCAAGATGATGAATCTCCTATCTATAAGATGCCGACAAATTGACCAGTAGTTGAATGGTTTCAAGTCTAGCAACAGGAGCAAACACTTCCTCATAGTCTACTCCATGTCTTTGAACATAGCCTTTAGCAACTAACCGAGCTTTGTACTTCTTAATGCTTCCATTGGAGTATCTCTTGATTTTGAAAATCCCCTTAAGTCCGACAGCTTTCATTCCTTCCGGGAGTTCCACGAGATCCCACATCTTGTTTTTAACAATGGAAGAAATTTCATCTTCACAAGCAAGAGTCCATACTTTCAATTCCTTTGCTTCACTAAAATTCCTAGGTTCATCATCTAAACACAAAAGTAACCTTTCTCCTTCCTTTTCGGCAAGTAAAGTATAGGCATTAAGATGTTTTGGCTTAATGACTTGTCTTTGTGACCTTCTAAAACTCGGATTTGGTACTTCTAATTCTTCTTCAACATGTGAACTATTCTCATCGGATTCA
>OVBA01004795.1:0-15537 GCA_900406435.1 Lepidium aucheri
CTGATTCTACTTCGAGGCGTGCTCTAGATGAGTCCAGTTTCTGGATAAAGTTTTTTTGACACCTAAATCCTCTTCGGTGGGCTGATACTCTCCATGAAATGAACATATGTCTTTGGTACTCTCTGATTTATTCTCGCTAAAGTTCTTGGTGTGTTGGTTGGTGTTATCTCCATGGTCTTTGGTTGATTGTGGCTTGATGTCCACATCAGGGTAGGTTCAGAGTTTCCTCGGGTGAAGGTTCATGATCGCGAGAGTGACGTGATCGAACCATTATCCCCTCGTTTAAGATTATTTCCCAAGTAGATTGCGAAGAAACCGAGTTCCTTCATAGTTATACATGGATCGCCAACCTCATTCCTCCTTACCCAACTCTTTATTTGTAGATTTCTAGTTCAGATCTGGCTTTACTTTTTCATACTATGTTTTTGAATTTAATTTTGTCTTATTATCATGCTATTTTGTCTTATTCTCATGCACTAGGTTGGTAGATTTGTGACAGATTTCTTCCCAATAATTTGAGCTTGAACTAAATAGGTAGTTAGTCCTTATTGCTTGTCAACATTCCGAATATTGGTTCGACACATACCCATCACTCACCGCTCATCCAGAAGAAAACAGCAATAATCCTTTTATCAATTACCAATGAAAGCTCTGATGTCGCAAAGGTCTTCCTTTCACTTATCACCTCTCAGTATGGGACCAACCGTTTCCTTCAAACCTAACCATGAACTCGTTTTCTCATGTAGTATATTGATTGCAAAACAAGTGGCGTTTTATTTGCCTTGAATACATCATTCGATCATGATCACTCGGACAACAAATATCATTCCTGAATGTTTGAATTACGGTTTTGGCAGTATTGTGGATGTTTCGATTCTTGAAGATGACGGCAAGAGCCAATGGTGGGACAGAAAGCTTTTGTCTTGCCTGACTAGGTCCGGCCAAATTCTGGAAGAGGCCTCGTACTGAAATAAAAATATAAATGGTTTTATTCGATTAAAATTTTGTACCTAAATTTCCATTTATTAAAATTTTGGTTATAAATCTAGACATAAAAATAAGTTTTTGGATTTAGCCCAATGCAAATACATATGTTGCACTTGTATAGAACCGAATCTGTCCTAGACTTAAGTTAAGGATAGGTGGCACTAGTCATTACCCATGTTCTAAAACGCAGCCATTTAGTCTGCTTAGTCGGAGGAAAATTGCTCGGGAGTTGAGGACCGCGGTGATTTTTTTAAAAATCGGTCAGCTACTCGGTAATGTAAGAAAAAACATTACATTTTTTGCTATTTTCAAGCTGGAAATAATGAAAACTCGAAAATAATGAATACTCGAAACATTTATGAAACGAGAAAGGCCGTTGCCGCCGCATCCATTTTTATCGTTCATTTAGAGAAATGAGAAAAAGTGATATAAATAGATGAAAAGGACTCAAACCCTAGGCCTTAAATTATAAATTAAACTCACATAACCAATACGCTACAAAAGACTTTTAGATTTTAATGCAACATATAAAATATATAAGCGCTACATTTTGATAATTATCGTAAAACTAATTTCCGTTTAAGTCTCATATAATCTCCAATTAATTGATTAGAGGCTAAGCCTTACTCTACCGCCCGACTAAAGCCTAACGAAATTTAAAATATGGGTCATTACTACTTTGGTTATCAAAGGCTCAACAAGCATTCAATTTCATTGATTAATCCTATTGGTCGTTTGCATTGTTTTGAGATGCTATCGAGAGCATCATGTATTTAGAATTGGAAACCTTTAGAAACCTATTTAGTGATTAGTGTTAATTAGTTGGGCAGTAAGAGATCAGGAGACCCACTAAAGGTTTTCTTAACTAAGTATTCGTTTCTTGCTGAACTAGTTAATTATGAGGATCTAGTTAGGTTCTTTATTATTATACAAGGATTTAGGATTCTGCGTCGGATTTGAAAAAAAAAATAGAGAAAATTATCTCCAATAGCACAATTTCTTAGAAATTATTTCAATTGCCACAGAATTTGTAATTTATCCTCTATGCCAGAAGACAATTTTGAAAAGACAAAAATGCTCCTGAGCAAACTAATGTTGCAACCTATGCTAGGTTTTCTGATACCACATCCTTAATTGTTCCCTCTCCCTTAACATCATATTCATTCTCTGAGTAATCCTTATTTCTCATCATCTTTTCTTTTTCCTCACACTCTCTCTAGCTCACCTCTCTTCATTCCCGAAGTCTTAAAGATAATTTCAAAACTCCAATTATTTGTATGTTGTTTTTTTTTTACTCTATTCGATTCGCCTCTCTTCATTCGATTTAGGAAATTTTCCAAAATTCAGAGAATTCATCTTGTCCATTTCGCAAGAGATGAAATGTTGACCGGATAAAATCGTAGAAGCTTAGCTATGGAGATTCTGAAAAAAAATTGTAGACATTTGTTGTGTTGTTGAAGACGAGTGAACAGTGGTAGTTTAGAATATTGTCCGGTATGGACAATCTCTCATGTCCATATCAATTTATATTTCCTCCAGGGACATACCAATATATATATATATATATACATTCGCTAATGTTCATATCTATTATGTTTTTAATTTGTCTGATATGTTTTATTTCTATATCCCAATGTAATGTTTCAATGTCCATATCAATATCCATATCTCTATTTTTGTCCCCCGTATTTTTTCTCATTTTCTCTCTGATTCTCTCTGTTTTTTTCTCAGTTCATATTCATGTCCATATATATATGTCCTCCATGGACATATCAATCTATATGTCTACGTCCATCGTTAATGTTCGTGTCTCTATTTGACATATCATACCCAAATATAGCCATACTTTTCACATGGACTGTATCGACAATTGGCTTCTCTGTCTCACCAAGAGCAATCATCCAGAAGAAACTTTTTAGTGAAGTTGAAGAAGACGGATGAAAAATAAGCGTTGTTGAGGAGGAATTGGATTAGTAGAAAATAGGTGGCATAAGCAGACAAAGTTCTGTGTGACATAAACAAAAAACCACTTTTAGAATATTGACCAGACAATCTCTCTCTTTTTTTTCTCAGTTCATATTCATGCTAATATTAATTTATATGTTCATGTCCACAACTAATGTTCATTTCTCTCATGTTTTTAATTTGTCTTATATGGTTTATGTTTATGTCCCTAAGTAATTTGTGAATGTCAATGTCTCCTATGTTTTTAGTTTAATATATTATATGTGATTCTCTCATTCTCCCCCAATTCATATTATGTCCATATCAATTTCCATGTCCACTATGGACATACCAATCTATATATCTATGTTAATGGCTATTGTTCATATTTTCCATGTTTTCAATTAGAAATTCTGTCCTCATGCTCTTTTTGAGTTTTAAATTGTCTTCAATCCAACCCTTTTAAATTTAGTCCGAAATACAAATTTTGGCAGGTATTTCAAAATTAGGGACATAATATACAGTTGTGTCTTTGGTGGACAACAATATTATCTACAATGGACATATATAGTAAATTATGTATAAAACAGACATAAAATACTTTCTTTAAATGTTTTAAGTATAATAATTTTTCAATTTCATGTTTTTCGTATTTGTTACTAGTCCATCGCTTTCGATTCTCCTGTTTCCTTACCCTTTCTCTCACTATCCTATGTTATTCCCCTCCTCCCATTGCTCTGTTATTTGTCCTCCATGTTTTTAAAGTTGTACATCATGTCTTAATGTCCATTCCCCATGTTTTTTATGGAAGACATGTAATTTGTATCTCGCAAAAAAATGTAATATAGTTGTCCATCGTGGAAGACAGGTGCGACATGTAATTGGTTTATTCATTTCACTACCTCTTTCTCTAACTGCAATATGCCATTCCCCTACTGTTCTATTGTTATCTCCCATGTTTCAATGGTCATGGGAGACATGTAATTTTTCCCTTGTTTTTCATGTCAATGAAAGACATAATTTTGTATCTCGTTTTTGTTTCTCCTATCTCTGACTATCATATGTCACCTCTCCTTGCTCAGTTATCATCCCTCATATGTCCACATCGTCCATCTTAACAATGGCCACATTTCTAATGCTACTTTCACTTGTTTTGTCCACTACCATCTTTGTCTTTCTTATACATTCCACACCTACACACCAATATATTCTTCTTCTCCTTCCATCCATTTTGTCTACAAGTTAGTTGTCTATCTCATTCAATCGTCTACCCCACTTCACAATTCATTTCGTTGGTAATCATCCTCCATCTTCATGTACGTACTATATCTTTCTTTGGCAACCTAATTATCACCAAGCTCCCGCTTTCACTTTTCTCCATCCCAATCACAACTCTTACTTTCTCCATTGTTCCCAATTTTGCTCACCACTTCCACTTTGTTCCTTCTCTTCATCTCCACCCCTTCTCTTGACCTCATTCTTCTGTTAAGCTTCATTCGCACTACTACAATCTCCTCTTCCACATTCACGTCAAAGAGGTACAATTTCTTCTCTTTATGGCACAAGGGAAATTTCGTCAATTTGGAAAAAGCAAAACAATATTTTATGGCAGTATTGATAATTTAAAACTCCTATAGCACTACAGATATTTTCAAAACTCAAATGATATTTTAGATATGATTCCCAAAAATAATATATATTTAATTCCATATCAAAAAATTTCTAAATATATTTAAAAAATAATTGTCAAATATGTCAGAGAACAATTTGGAATAGTCAAAAATGCCACACTTATATATTTATCACCAAAATTGCAACAACCATGCATTTTTTTCTCACCAAAAAAAATTACATATAATTTTCTATTAAATAATGCCACACTCGTGTAGTTCTCACCAAAAATGCAATAACCAACTAACATCCATCAACCAACTATCAATTGGTTCCTATAATTCTTTTGGTTTTTTTGAAAAACTATCTAATTAAATTTTTTTTTTCGGAAAAAATGCAACAACCATTTTTTTGTTTAAAATATATGTTTTAAAAGTCCATCAACCAAATAAATATTTTTTTGAAAAAAAAAATTTTATATAATATTTTTGGGGTCAATTACTACATATAATTATATAATTTTGTAGTTTTAATTCATTTGATTTTTCCTGATTGCAATTATTTTCCTTTAACAATGTCAAGATTGTAAATTAACCCAACTAGTTCTAGGTTTTTATAACAATTATCTAAAAGAAAATTTTGTTTAAATTTGAAGGTGAAGTTTTTCTTGAAAATATTATGTTAGGAAGAACCTAAATTTAGAAAACGAAATTCGATAATATAGAGGATAAAGTTCCCACACGTTTCATGAATCCATTTCCCCAAACTAATAATATTTAATTTTGGGTATTTAAAATTAATATTTATGATTTTAGTATAGATAAAAGAGTAAATAGAAAAAAATTAAAATTAACCGTTCGGATCCAAACTATATGGTACTTTTATCTTATGGTTTTTATTGATAATTATATTATTTTTGATGGATGGGCTTGAAACCGTTCAGACCCACAAACAGATGAAACAGAATCCACAATGATTTCAAATTAGAGTGGAAAAGCCCATAAAGTAGTCTAAGAGGAAATCCTAAACTAGCATTGGCACACTCACAAATAAAGACTATCGTCCAGCAAAGGAGGATAAGCGCGCTGATCAAATAAGGAAATAAAATCCCGTAAATTCGAGGAGATTAATTGGTGCAATAATAAAGATATAAATCCCAACCAATCTGGAGAATGTGAATAATTTTAGATATTCCACGAGGCATAAGCAAGGAAATGATTTTACTAATTAATAATATCAATCCAAGAAAGGCATATCAATTACTCTAATAGTCACCAAAGATTAATCCAATATTGAGAAAGAGCTCAACTCTGAATACGATTTAAAGATTCTGACTTGTGATTGTTTGTTTACACATAAACAATTTGATGCTTTCTGTGGGGTCGAAACAAGTTTTTTCTTGAAACAAGTACCTAGCTAACAACAATGGTGAGCAAAAGCTAACAAGCCTCACTCCTAGGAAAGACTCGTGACTTGCCAGTTAGAGACCTCGCCAGACAATTGAAAGGGCAAAACAGGCCGCACCAAGAACGGATGGAGGAAATGAGGTGCGCTAATGACGAGATGATATGCACACTCCCAACTCCCGTCCTGCCAACTACGGAAAACCATGGATCGGAGGAAGAACATAACATCGAATTGGAAGAGGAGCACTCAGAAGAAGGATTTGAGGTATCAACGCCACCCGGAGATAACAGGCTGGCTAGGATCCTTTCCTTGGTGCAGCAAAACCAAACAATGAAAACACAAGTGCACCAAGCGACCACCATTGCTGCCCCAGAACTACAGTGTGTGATTGAACAGACCTGCAACATACCCTTCACAAAGAGGATCAATGCGCATATTTAGCCCCTAGGAAAGTTAAAGTTCCCGTAGTACTCAGGAGATTCGAACTCAGTAGCGGTCTTGAAATCATTTTGCCTAGTCGCCGATAAGGTGTACCTCAAACCACAAGAAGAAGATCTAGACCTCCAAGGCGCAGCGTTGAACTGGTTCTCAACCTTAAAACCAAATTTAGTCAAAAAAATTGAGGAATTGGCAGAGTTTTTCCACAAGCAATATTTGATTGTTATTGAATATCGCATGACGGCCAAGAACCTCATGACCATGATAGAGGTTAAACACAATCCCCTGCACCAGTTTATCGTTCTGTTCAACACAATAAAGGCTAAAAGCGTACATGTGGATGATGAAATGGCCCTACTTGCACTCGATTATGCACTATGACCCACATCACAATTTAGGGCGAACATAATACAAAATCCAACAGCAACACTAGATGACATGCTCCACTGCTCGGTCAACTTCCCGAATTGGGATTAGACCAAGAAAGCTAGAAGCAGCTACCACGAGAAGAAGGGGAACCGACAAAATTCAAGAGACATCCGCAGAGATAGGGCGCCTAACGGAAAAAAAGGAAAACACTCCTAAGCTCTCTCCATGAAAGCACCCCCAAGAAGCTAGGGAGACAACAATTCGAAGAAGTTTTCAACTACCACCTGGCCTAAGGACATTCCCTTGAAGAATATAATACCGTAAAGTGCCTCAAAGAATAATGGAAGTGGCGCGAATGGAAGAGAAAGGAATGGAAAGGTTGTGGGGATCACGCTAGAAAGGATAGAAATCCTCCAAGAACGAGCAGCAAGACCCTGAAGATGACATATCACCTCCCCCTAGACAGAAATCAAGAATTGTATTCATCCAAAGAGGTTCATAGCTGCTTTGAGATTCAATCAACTCAATTAAAGTACAATAGCGCAGAGCGAATCACTCAGGAAACAACCATCGACACCAAGACGATATTTGTATTCAGGGAAAAAGAAGCAGAAGAACTGAATCACCCCCATGATGACGCCCTAGTAATCTAATTAGACGTCAGAGAATTCACGCTAGAACAAATTCTAGTGGACACGAGCAGCTTCATGGATCTACTGTTCCACAATGCCTTCAAGCAAATAGGATTCAAAGACAACAAGCTTGAGGAATGATGTACCTCATTTTTATCGGTTTTTTACTCACTTATTCATGTGATTTCGAGTCTTTTTTTAGTCTTTAGGAGTCTTTTCTGGTACAAAATGGATTAGTATGGAATTAAACACTCAAAACATGGATTATAGCAAAATAGAACAATTCTGACGTTTTTAGGATGCTAGGATCTATCGGTCCCATCCTAGATCAATCGATCTCCACAGCATTAGAAGTTACGCACGACTTCAGGATCGATCAGCTCCCGCTGGATCAATCAATCTCCATGCCTCCAAAATATGCACCCAATCTGAGGATCGACCGATTACCTCGGGATTGATTGTTCTAGCCTTTGATGAGTTATCTACTCTCGATATATATAATGACCAACAAGGATCAGGATCGACCACTCTATAGTATATCAATTGATCTACACCTAGATCAATTGATCTACGGGCCTGCGAGAGATTCATTAGCTTTTCCATATTAATATTAGACGCATTTTTAGCCTACTGTAAATAGGATTTTTGAGATTTTTAGGTCACAGACTTATTTTATTTTAACGAGAGACTCTTGTAAGCTTTAGGGTGAAGATTTCATCCTCTACACATGATGAAGAATTCTGAACCCTTTTTAGTTATTCTTTTGCAATTCAATTATGTTTTCTCATATACCAATTGTGTTATTTTCTTTGGTCATGTCAGAGTAGTTCTCTAATTAGGTTTACGATTTTCTAGGGAATTAATGAAACAATAAATTAAGAACAAATAGAGATAGATCTCGTGTGTCCTCTGTCTATTGTTGTGTGTAATGCTTGGATTAGCCTGATCACGTAGTTTATGATCTTAGGTTGTTTAACTCACCAAAAGTGCTTGTTAGATGCCTGAACTAGTTTAGATGAGCAATTAATCCTTAACAAATGAAAGCTGATGTTAATGGTAATTGTGGACCTATCAGACCAATTTGATAGTGCGTATTTAGATCTCTGAGATTAAACGACAGTTTAGAATTCTATGTTGTTAGATATAGTAGTCGACGCCAAAATAATGGGTTTGCATTAGTTTTATGTGTGAGTCGAGAATTAGTTAGTTTTGTGCTCTAAATAATTTCTTGATTTAATTCCTCATTTTCAAATAAATTCCTGATGCTTGATGCTATTTTTATTGAATTTCACCACTATATTTTGTTTTAAGTTGTTAGTTACAATTACTTCTCATTTAGTTTTTCTTAGCTTGAATTATGTTTAATAATCGATAGTGTAATCCTTGGTATTCGTTGATTCGATCCTTAAACACTACTACGTTTGATGTGTACTTGCAGCATATTCATAGGATTAAAACCTGAGTGTATCAAGTTATTGGTATCATTGTCGAGGACTAATTGGTTGCCTTTTGATTGAAAATCGAGTTCTAGTCTAAGTCTTTTATTTACATTTTTTTTGTTTCAAGTGTATGGTCAGAAGAAATCAAACTCTGAAAATCATTTGAAATACGACAACAAGACACTTAATAGAGATGAACACAAGAATAGAAGAGCTAAAGCAATGAGTTAGCAACGTCCTACCGACCCATCGACTCCTGTGAATGACCATCATGGTCAAGATGGAGCAGTTACTGTGGAGCAGCTGCAGCGAGAGATTGCTTAACTTAGGCAAAAACAGGATCAGCCTTAGCAACAAGCAATAGGTGATTTGGACACACCTCAATGGTTCAATCAGAACAGGTATGCTATTCCTCCTCCACCGACTCAGAGGCAAGATTATGAGATCAATCCTCAGCTGATTAGATTGGTCAAACAGTATGTCTTCAATGGTTTACTAGGGAGGGGAGAACCTGATGGATCACATCGAGAACTTTGAGGATATGTCCAGCACCACAAGTTCTAATGGAGTCCCTGCAGACTATATGAAGTGTAAGCTCTTATATTACTCTTTGACTAACAAGGCATCTCAATGGCTGAAGTCGCTTCTTGCAGGATCGCTTACTCTTTGGGAAACGGTTAGAGCTACCTTTCTGGACCAATTCTATACTAAATCCAAGACTCCTATATTAAGGAACAAGATCTCTGCTTTTCAGCAATGTTTGGGTGAATCTTTCACTGAAGCTTGGGAAAGATTTAGAGAGTACCAGCTACACTGTCCGCATCACGAGTATATCGATGAACAGTTGTTGAACATCTTCTATGGTGGTATTGAGTGGGATTACAAGAACTCTATAAACAAAGCTAGCAAGACTTCATGACGAAAATCAATGAGCTTACTGAGAAGCTTAACATGCTGATCAAAACAAGCCAATCCAACTAAAGGGGAGTTCACGAGTGTGATGACGTTGGAGAAGTTGCTTTTGTGCAGGAGAATTCGGACCTTCTAGAGGATCAGATAGAGGTTGATTATGTGAATTGGTAGAGCAAGTGAAGTCTTATCTATCTAACAGGAGCACTAATGTGGACAATCCTCAAGACTTAGTGTTTCCTACTCAGACCATGCCACAGGGATCACCATTTCAGGGCGAAGCGTTTGTGCCATGTTAGTGTCAAAGGTAGAACAATCAGAACTACCAGAAGCCTTATGTGCAGAATTCTGGTGGAGGTTAAAACTAGTAGAAACCGTTCAAGCCTTTTCAGTAGGCGGCACCGCAGCAGCAACAAGCTTTAGCGATCTCATTCGGGACTTCTAACGACGAGCTAAAGTTGTTGATACAGCAGCTTATGAAAGAGCAGTAGAAAACTACACGGAAAATTAATGCTAAGCGTGATGGCATGTACAATGACCTCAACAACAAGTTCGAGTCTGTGACTGCTCATGTGAAGAAGTTGGACATACAGGTTGCTCATACTACAAAGGCGATGAGAAGGTCTCAGGGAAAACTTCCAGGGAAGGTGGAAAAGAATCCCAATGAATCCTGCAATGCTTGTCATGCTCGATTCTAATGCCAGCAAGGAAGTGTAGACAACTACTAAGGTTGGCGATTCAAGAGTATACAACCCACTAATTCCTTTTCGGAAACAACTTACTAAGTTGGAAGATCAAGGTGAGTTCACCATTCCCTGCACTCTTGGGAAGTTGAGTTTCAATGATGCACTTTGCGATTCTAGAGCAAGTGTGAATGTGACCTCATTGGAGGCTATGAAAAAGCTAGGGATTGAGCTTATGCGGGATTACAATGTCTCCATTTATTTTGGAGATGCCTCTTCTAAATGACAGCATTGAAGACTAGTTAATTATCCACTTCTGATTAGAAATTGTAAAGTTCTTAAAGACTTCACTATAATGGAGATGGCATGAGGTGGAACGGTTCGTATACTCTTGGGAAGACAGTTTCCTGAATACTGTTGGGGCTAAGATTGACTTCTCCAACAAGAGAGTGGTCTTGGAAAATGTCGGAAAAGGGGTCTCATATCCCATATCGACTCCTAGTAGTAGTTATGTGGTACGATCAGCTCAGCTAAGAGAGTTAAAGAAGTTTGAGAATCAGAGGCAGTGGTTTGGACTTTGTTTACCTTTGATGAGTTGTTTGGGTGTGAGTCCGACGAAGAAGGAAGTGTATGCCGAGAGCTTGTAGAAGACTCAGTAGATTGCTATGACACTCTAGACTTGGACCCTCCAGATGAACGTATCCTTGAACATGAATTTAGTGTTAACTCTCAAATTTTTCTGTTCAATTCTCGTCCTAAGCTTTTTATAGGAAAGCTCGAAGCAGAATGATCAGAACGCTTTAGTATAAAAAGGCAAGTCTTGTGGAGCTGTAGCGTTGCTGGACACTGCAGGAGTCAAGTTTGTCGATAACGACCCACACATGATGTTGCATGTCACAGACGACTACATGGAGAGGAACAACTCCCTCTAAGATTCCACCTGCCATCTAAAAGGCGACTGACAAGCTAATGACTTTAAAACAAGCGCTGAGTGGGAGGCAACCCAGTTGTAGGTACTTTTTGTTTTTCTGCATTTTTTTCTGTTTGAAGTTTTTCTTCATTTTGTTTTGTTCTGTTTCAAGTAAGAAGATTTTGGTCAGACTGCTAAGATCGATCGATCCACACCATGAACCGATAGATCCACTGAAAAACAAGGAGATGCTCACGATGTAGATCGTCTAGGCTCATGACAGTTATTTCGGTGGATGGTTTGCACCTGCACATAACCTGACGATCGACCTCCCCTGAGAACGGTCGATCCACTGGAGAAACAGATTATGTGCACGACCTGGCGATCGACCTGAGAACATATGATCGACCGATCATGAGACTAGAGGCATTTGTGTCCAATTTTCAGATGGACCTTGCAACACGAGATAAATCAATCATGCGGACATGATTTCGAGAGGAAAATCAGATTAATCGATCCACCACTCAGATCGATCGATCCACAGGCGAGGTTAGTCTTCTGATTTCAAAAACTGCTTGTATTCACTTACATTGAACCAGAAACCACTTTCAAAACACCAAAAGGCTTTGTATTCATATCAAACGCATTGAATTAGAAGGTTCTGTATTCTTTTGGGCTGTTTTGAGAGATTTCAAAAAAATCTTCAATTGCTCATAACTTTTTCGATTCTTAACAGATTTATTTGATTCTTGAGCCTACTCCACTTGGATTTTCCTCTTCTTTCTGAATATCATATTCTCATTCTCGATTTGCAAAGGTATGACTCTCTTTCTCCATTTTTCCATTCCAAAAAATTTGAAGGTTTTGGGAATTTCTACTCTTTGTAATGTGCTTAATTTATAATGTATAATCAATGTTCTTATGCCATTGTATGATAATTTCAAGTTTAGAATTGCCCAATTTCTGAAATGTTTTGTGTAGATACGTTTTCCATGCATTCTGGTCCATTTAGGTTAGTTTTGCACTTTTTGCACTTGCATTTGGAGTTTTGGAGTTTTTCTAGGAAATGGAGCAAAAAGGAACTTAAAATGGAGCTAAAGTTATTGGAGTCAGCTGCTAAGGAAAATGAGTTGCTAAGACTCGGATCGCTGCCTCGTGGTTCGCAGGGCAATGATCGCTCAGATCGCTAACAGAAGGAAACCTCAGTCGCCAGCCTCGGTCTATCTACCGCGAGGGAGAACCAACTTATCACACTCAGACCATTCCACTCGGCCTCATTTTCCGAGGATAGAGTAAAAGACCACTCCTCGGTGTCCAAGCTCGCCAAGTGACAGCGAGGAGAAGATTTCTAGTTAACCGACTTAGGTCGGTTTAATTATTAGGGTTATGCAAATAACCCTATAAATATCTCTTAATCATCATTTTATAGCTTATTTGATGTTTTAGCAAAAGAAACTCCTCTAATTTTCGTTGTAGCTTTGATTATTGCTCTTAAGGTACGTGGTTGAATCCTTTTATGCTTTAATGAAGTAAGTTTGCTTAGATCTTCATCTTTTACTTTCTGTTATTTTATTTTTCTTATTGCTCTTTATGCTTATGAATATGAAATCTCCCTTGATCATCCACTCTCAAATCATGAGAAGTGAGTAGATCCTTGTGGATCTCGAGGATAGGGAGATCGGAGGTGAAATCTCCGATCCACTTGCCTAGCAAACATGAATTAGATCCGATCTCTTCTCATATGACCGAGCATAAAGCCGATCTCTCCCTGATCAAGAGAGATCTGATTTGGGCCAAAACCCAAAGCTAGCGCTAAGGAAATCAGAGACCAAGTGTCATATGAGAGATGGTATTGATCCACCGAGGAGAGATCTAGTATGTAGATTGAATCAGTAGATGTATTGGGCTGGACTTTAAGCTTTTGATCCGGCATGATCGCTGCTAGTGTCATAATAGATCGGCCGGATCGGAAATGGATCCTCACCATGAGAATGGGTGGATCTAGCTTGTCCCGGTCTAGAGACCACCGTATATAGCTCGACGAGGTTGGATCGGCGAATTCATCGCCGATCAATCACCTCCTATCCCCTAGATTCATGTTTATTATCTTATATTTATCCATTGCCGTTATCTTGCTCTGTTTTGTGATCATTTCCCTGTTTTTGATTAGCTTGCTCTGTTTTCATTTTGTCTTGTAGTGAATTTTGTCTTATATGCTAGTTTAAGAGCTCACTAGAAATATGACTTACCTTTGTGACAGATCGGTAGGTTATTTGAACTAGAACTTAGTACTAGATAAGTTGTTTACTTGCATAACTGAGTATTGGTTCGACAACGCACTTGCTTACCACTACCCTCAATGATTTGATTCCATAGGCTAAAAATCGTGTTATCAAATTGGCGCCGTTGCCAAATCAGTTTTTGTTTGTTCCAACTTATAGTTTGCTAGTATTAGGATCAGATCCATTGTTTTTCATTCCAACTTGTCTGTATTTCACTAAGCTTGGATACCTACGGACCAGGCCTCAACCTTATTGACAAGTTGTTTTTTCTGGCTTTGCAGGCCTCGCAGGTACCCTCGCCACTTTCAACCGAGGCCAGCGACAGAATCCGAGTCCTCGCTCCAACTCCTGCGAGTTGTGACAGCGAGTGGTCCGCTAAGTTTGCTCGGTTGATGAACACAAGGTCGAAAAGTTCCCACAGTTTTCCCCCACCCGACAACGATATCAACCAGCTGATCCGTGAGATCCGACGTCAGCGCAACACAATGCAGCAACCACAACCGGATATAGATAATTCCACACCAGGAATAACTTCAGATGGCACTCCACCGCTGGTTAACAAGGCTGCCCACCAGGCGCGAGTACAGAATCCAGCTCATCGCCCTCGCTGTATTGGCGCGAGTGATGCGCCGAGTACACATACGATACGGAATGGGATTCAGCCACCAGCGATCCAGAACAACAATTTTGAGATCAAAAGTGGTCTCATCTCCATGGTGCAGAATAATATGTTTCATGGTCTACCCTCGGAGGACCCCCTCGACCATCTCGACGAGTTCGAGAGAATTTGCTCGCTCACTCGAATCAATGGAGTGAGTGAGGATTTGTTGAAGTTTAGGCTCTTTCCCTTCTCTCTTGGGGATCGAGCACATCAGTGGGAGAAACACCTTCCTGTTGGATCGATAACATCTTGGCCGAAGTGTAAACGCATGTTTCTCACCAAGTTCTTTTCAAACTCACGAACGGCAAAGCTTCGGAATAGCATCTCCAACTTTGTTCAGCAAAGCAGCGAGTCTTTGGCCGAGGCTTGGGATCGGTAAAACACTTACTAGGCTCAGTGCCCTCATCATGGCTTCAAAGAGGATACCATCCTCAACAACTTTTACCGCGGAGTACTCTCGAGGATACGCATAATGTTGGATACCGCAAGTCATGGGAGCTTCCTCCAGCAAGATATCAGTGAGGGACGTGCATTAATAGAGAACCTCGCCATAGCCGATGGTCAGTATGGCAAGGACTATGACCGAGTGGTAAGGGGAACTTCCGATTCCGACACCTCTGCAAGGAAGGAGTTAAAGCAACTCCATGAGAAGCTGGATAAATTGCTGATGGTACACACTAAGCAAGTGAACTTGGTAGAGGAGGAAGTAGCTGAAGATAACGAGGAAGCGCAATTAGAGGAAGTTTGTTTTGTCCAAAACCAGAGTGGATCCAAGCAATGGGTAAACTACAAGAAAAATCCGAACCTTAGCTATCATAGCACGAATGTGGCTAACCCTCAAGATCAAGTATACCCACCCAGACAACGATTGTGGATTCTGAAGGAACAATGGCAACAAAGCCTCAAGCCGGTACCAGCTGCACTGCAACCTCAACAACCTAAAGAAGAATCACCGGTCGTAATGAGTATGCTCCAGAAAATTTTTCAAAGCCAAACCGCTCACCAAGCGGAGATCACTAAGAAGTTTGGGGAAGTACACAGCTGTTTTGATACCACATATAGTGACCTCAACTGCAAGTTCGAAACACTGAATGCTAGGCTGAAATATATGGAGAGTGCTCATGCTTCATCTTCTACGAAGTCTCTGGGACAGCAACCCGTAAAGCCGTACAAAACTCCAAAGAATATACGGCTCAGTCCATCACTCTCAGAATGGGCAAAGTCCTACCCTCGGTTGAGAAACCTAAGGAAAACGCTGAGGACAG